>ML777039.1:385467-416454 GCA_009831015.1 Picea engelmannii | reverse complement strand
CTCTTCTTTCTCTCACAGTCTCCTCTCTCAGAATACAAAATTCACCCTCGTACATAGCCGCAATACATTTCCCTCATAAAAGAGGGTTGCCTTCTAGGGCAAAAAACCCTAACATAATCTCTACCGTTAGATCTGCGACCTTACAATGAACGGTCCAGATTTACAATGAAATTACAATATACTTTTATAAGGCAATTTTTGCTTCGGGGGCTTCGCCCCCGAACCCCCGTTGGGGGCCCGCTTGCCCCCAGACCCCCCAATCGGGGGGATGGACCCCCCGGACCCCCCAGAGGGGGTACCCCCCCTCTGCACTCCCCCGCGTGGAAGAGTGTACATACTTCTGGGGTGTAAATACTTCATGGGGTATAAACACGGCTGAAAGCAAGGACCTCTGAATCAGGAAGATAATCAGGCTCCACAATCAACACATATAACATATACAACAACATCCAAGAGTGAAGGTGGCAAATACCCAAAGAAATTTTCAAAAGGTGACTTACCTGTAGAAGTGTGGATTTATCTATTATAAGAGTCTTGTATGTAGATCATGTTTCCATCCCAAGTCTTCAAATGCTTTTGATTATAACCCCTCAAAAGATAAACAAAATTCCTATTGATGATCCGGATTATATTGAGAACAACATGAAGGAAGCTATGTAACAAGGAAACACACATAGATATTCCAAGAAACACAATAATACAGTTAAACTTAGATTCTAATAATGACTATCTAGAGTACAAATTAATACTGTAAAATGCAAAGAATACAAGCTAGCTAGAATGGTGGTAGCTTATCTCTGAAGAGAGATATGTGTCGACTACGCTCATTCAGAAGAAGCTGAATACAAAGAGGCCAGAAAGACCATTTAACATAAAGCATCAATGAGAAAACTGTTGGATTACTGAGAGGGGGGGGGGGGTGAATCAGTAATAGAGTTTTTTAATCCATTTAACCATAGTATATAAGTGTTGTTTATCTTTATGATCAATACACCATTATCATTTAACAAGAGCAGAGTAAATAAACCATGAAATATGAACAATCATACACATACACAGTACACCAATATTTTTACATGGAAACCCAATGCGGGAGAAAACCAAATAATGTTTTTTCTTATATGTATTTAAGAATTACATTCATTGGAAGCACCAACTTCCTTTGTTCTCCAGTTGCAACTAGAAGGAGGCTCCGACCCCCTATATTTTCACGCTATAACCTGAGGGGAAGCTCCAAATCCCCAATGCTTTGGCTACAACCATAAGGAGGATACAACCCCCTATGTTCTCCGACTACAACCGGAAGGTGGTTACAACCACCTATCCTTGCCCTGTTCAACCGCCCTGAAATATAAGTGTCAAATGATGAAACCACTACCACACTGTCCCTGTGAGATATACCACTGTAAACCTGTACCAATCTGTGCCAACACCCTATAACTAACCTATGCCAACAACATGTAATCAATCATGTACCAAAATTTAGCCTGTACCAACAAATACCAACTGGTACGTGTCCTATATATGCTACAACTCACATATGTGCGTTCCCTGTCTATACTGCAGCCTATGTATGTACGCGACCTGTCTATACTACAACCTGCATACACCTTCAGAAAGCTAGTGTTTTCACCTTTTTTGAAACTTCAACCACCTTGTTGCCTCTGTCAAATCAACCTGTAACTTGTCATTGTTTCCAATCTGTAGTTGTGCCCTATGTATACATCATCATACATATCCCTTAACCAAGTGCATATATATTTCTCTAGTCATGTGCCATGCATGTGTGTATAATCATGATAAAGTGTAATAACCCTCACATGAACTAGACATCAAACCCTCACTGATATGCAACTTCAAGCTTCACAAACAAATTCAAAACCACTTCACAACCAAAAGCCCTCAGCCATGTACCGGAAATCCCTCAACCATGTGCCAAGAAATACAAAATATGCCTCAACACTAACAAGATGTATCAATGATAAATATCATATATACTAGAACTGTATTTATGTAGATCTTACTTATACAGTAAGTTCCATACAACTCATAGCCTCCCTAGGGAAAATCCTCAAACCCCCATAATCATATCTCATGTAGACAACAATATCCAACTACTCATAAAAATAGAACATAACTTTTGAACCTGTAATAGATCTGTTGTACCTTATTAGTGTAGACCTTCTTGGGAGCTTGATTTTAGACTCTAAGAAGCTAGCACCCTCAACAACTCAAGATTTCATAGATTTTCAACTGTACACACCCTTTTATACTGCCATCCCATGTATATATGCAACTTCTTCCACTGCAGCCCACGTACACCTAAAAAACTAGGGTTCTTTTTAGTATTTCTACAAATCTGAAACTTTCACTGTTAACCCTTCTTGCTACATTAGACTTGCGTAACTTTAGATGTATCAATGAGTACGTACAATAAACCTTACAAAATAATAAATATTCAGTATGCTCAATAGATGCTAATGGGATACCCTTGCTCTCTTATTTCTACTCTCCAAGTAGCTTCCTCTAGGGGTTACCTTCTAACCAATTGAACCCAACTTCCTTCTTTTAGGGATAACCCACTTTTAACCACTTGTCCACTTATAACCACTTTATCCACAAATAGTAAACTCTCCACTTCTAGTTGCAACAAATTTATTTTTAATTATTTTCTTATTGCAACAAGTTAACCCATGATTAACTCCTAGTTTCACCCACTTTGACTAGTCAAATTATTCTAGGGGTTTCTAGAATAATTTGATTTCTTTGACCTTTTAGGGGCTTCTAGATAACTCGAGAGGGTTCTCCATCTTCACAAAGCCATAACGCTCTAACCGTGATGAGTTATGTGATGTTCCAAATATCACCGGAAATGACATGACATGTGTTATGCATCTAGAATAGTCTTACCTACAAATACACTGATATCCATACCATTATAAATTAAACAATCTTGAGTCCCTTATCCATACTGTTGGGGCTACCGAAATTTTATGCCGTATTTTCTTCAAGGGATGACATCAATGAAAACCAATCCAATTAATCAACAATATCCCACTTTGGCATTGATGTAAACACTCTGATGCAATACTGAATTCATACACTCATACCCCCTTTGTGACCATCACTTCCCCTAGAAACATGCCTTTGTGCTCTCTCTCCAAGAAACTAACTCTTTATCCATGCATATGATGAATCTCTCCCCCTTTGACATCAATGGCAAAGGTAACTTCTCGTCGAGGCTGCTCCCCCTAAGGGAACTATCCTTGGGGCTTCTCTCCCTGACTGAACTCTTCCTAAACCTTCTCCCCCAAACCGAACTATCCTATTTATGGTGCTTTCTCGTGTAAATATAAGACATATAAGAATAACATTCAAAGGCTTCCCTTGGAAGTGGTTTTTAAATATGTATGCAATCCGTTCTTTGCTGCCAACATACTCAACTCAAATGTTCTTCTCTGCAACCTGTTCCCGTAGAAAATGATACTTTGTTGGAATGTGCTTCATCTTGGAGTGCATCACTGGATTCTTTGAGATAATGATGGCACTTGTATTATCACAATATATCAGAATAGGTTCATCATACTCAACCTATATATTTGTCAAAAAAAAATTCATCCATAGAACCTGTTGGTCCTAAAGTCTACACCTGACTGCTAAAGAGTAGAGCTAGGCCACCTCAAGTTTAAAATGGTTGGTTTTTGGGGTTTTGTTGGTCAGTTATAGGGTTGGTTTTACCAAGACAAGAGCATTGTTAGGTTGGAAAAATGATATGGATGAGGGTCCTCCTTGGCTGGTGGAACACTAATGATAGACAAGTGAAATAATAGAAGTAAAAAACAAAGGGAAACAACAAACCACTTAATGGATAATCTGCTACAAGAAGTTTAATACTTAAAATATCATTTCAAGGCATTAAACATGTATCAAAAACACAATTACTCCCACAAGTTGCAATAAAAGAAAATATTCATCAAAGCATAACTGTTATCACAGGTTTCATATTAATAAAGACAAGTTACACAACAGCTGAAGGAAAAGAAATGTACTTCGCACAAATCAAAATTGTATTCAAGATAAGAAACACATAAGAATTTGGACACAAACAAACTATCATCAATAGTATCTTCGCCAGGTAGAGAGCTTTAGTCCATGCGAAAATTGGGTCCAACCAATTGTTGTATTGATTTTTTTCCCTAAAATCCTGAACCCTCAAAACATACAGAAACTGCATATTTATCAGAAACGTAGAGGCCCTCGACTAGTGTGGAATTGAGGCCTAGCTCTACACCTTGGCTATAAAACAACTTATTAACTTAACTAAAACACACTGCTGGAGTATGTTAATGAATACTTCGAACTTGACTTAACAAAAAGGAGTGGTTCTTATCACACATAGAAGACCACTTATTATTCCTTAAACTAAAAGAGTCTTGAACTAAACAATTGAAAACCGCTACTAGCAATGAAACTGGACTGATACATGCGTTGGAGCGGAGTGAGATCTGACAGAAATGACCAAGAGTGATGAAACTGAGTTCTGTATCGATCATGGCGTGTGCGCACGCCGTTGGAGGCCATTGGAGGTGTGTCCGTGTCTTTCCCCCACTTATCCTTTTCAGGACATAAGCAAGTCATGTTGCACTTTTATGGAGTTTGGATGTGTAGTTCCCCCGTTCCTAGTTTGGCGCCCCTTTTTAAACCTTTAACCTTAATTATTTTGGGACTTCGGTGGTTCGACACTTTGGGCTCAGGGAGTTTTGGATTGTGAAGCATGAAAATTGCTCGTAGTAGTATGGGCCCGAAGTGACATGTCAATAAAGAAGAGTGACCTATGTCAGCTGGAAATGCATGGATGGCGCAATCAAAGGGTCGGAGATGAGCACCACTTGTCATGATTGATGAGTGCCACATTTCTTTGACACTTCGACACTTCGGAGCTCCAGAAAACTGGGTTTTCTCTGCATCTAAATCTCCCAGAGTGCTAATCTCATGAAGTCACTAATCTGTGCTTATATTAGACTAATTAACCTGAGATTAATACTTTAATCATTAAAGAATTTTGGGAGTTTCGAACTTCGGGATTTGGGGGACTGCGCCTGTTCTTGATAGAAATATCCCAAAGTAAGATCTACCGAAGCTGATGTGGCAAACAATGACGTCTCCACATGATGTCACTTTGGATGACGTGTCATAAGAAGAGAGTGACATGTGTCACCTGGAAATGGGCGAATGACGCAACCAAATGACCTAAAATGAGTGCCACGTGTCATGAATGATGAGTGCCATGTGTCTCCAGAACTTCGACACTTCAACACTTTGCTTGCTCTGGACCAAAACCTCTCGGATGAATGGACTTGTGAAGTGATGTGGCAGTGAGGGCCCACTCCAAAACTTCGGGGCTCCGGTACTTCGTAAGATTTGAACCAATGGAAAGTTCAGACACCTGAACGCCGAAGTCGCAGAGTCAATCCTGTTAAACCCTGCACAAGTTTGAGACTTTGAATGTGCGAGAGTCTTTGATCTGCGTCAACTTTTGGATCTCCACCATTGAAGATTTGACTTGACTATTTGGCCAAACTTATAAGCCCGAAATTGACTTATTTTGAATTGTTGTGTTCTTCTTTTGGATGTTTCCTGTGCAAACAAAGGACTTGGTCGACCTGCTGTGAGCTCTATCAATGGAAAACATGATGATGAGAATTCCAAACCAAATCATGACATGTAATTATCCTTCAAGAAAAATAAAAACAAAATGCGCGAAGACTCAATCAAGAAAGAAATGATAAAAACCAAGTCACTTAATAATGGGAAACTAACTTCACCAACTAGAAGAGGAAACATTTGATGAAGGCATAGGAAATGAGAGAGGAGGGGTAGGGGTGCAGACCTAGGTTAAAACATTGGCTCCAACCGGGGATAACACTTCCCTATGAGGTGCTAAGAACAACAGATCAGTGCCTTTGAATTTAATAACTTGCTCCCACCTCCCTTTTCTTACCTTTGTTATGTATGCCTTCCATGTATCTCTTCCACTATCTCTCAGCCATGCATCTCTGAAAATTAGCATTGAAGCTAACCCCAATGCCTTTGTTGGGCTATGGAGTCTTTATTCGCACACAACTAACTAATCAAATGAAAAAAATAAAAGGAAAGCATCTATGTTACAAGAGGGACCTTCCCTCATCCTTAAGCAAAATAGTGTTTCAGGAAGCACCCATTTACTGGGGCTCTGAAGATCTCTGCATCATCTAGATTGTGCAAGATAAATGTGTTATTGTCCATAAACTCAACCACCTGAAAAGGGACAAACCAGAGGTTATTGAACTTACCGAGCTTGGACTTGTCATCCCTTCTGGCATCCCACCTCAAGACCAGGTCACCTTCTTGAAAGATCTCCTTGTTGGTTTTCTTGTTAAAGGATGATTTGATATTGCTCTGGTATGCGTCGATCCTCTGATCTAGTGCTTCTCTCTTTTGTTGAACCTCTATAATATGGAAGATTCTCCTTTGGATGTCATTTGGCTCCTCAATCTCTTCCTGTAAGAATTTTAGGACTGGTATGCCAAGATGGGTGGGAAAAAAAACATCTACACCATAAACAAGCAGAAATGGCGAGGCTCCCAAAGACTTCTTGGTGTTGATTCTATCGGCCCAAAAATCATACTTGAGTTTAGATTCCCAGGATTTATTTTTTTCAGTCAACAACTTCTTGATAATCCTGATGAGAGTTTTGTTTGATGACTCTGCCAGACCATTCCCCTGAGGGTAATAAGGCGTGGAATGTGTCAAGGATATATTATAACTTCCACAAAAGTCAATCATGTCCTTGGAATTGAATTCTTGGTAATTGTATGTTATAATCTTACTGGGGCAGCTGAATCTGGAAAACATATTGGTTTCTAGGAAATTCATGATCACCTTGTCAGTGTCATTCCTGGTGGACACAACGTCGATCCACTTGGTGAAATAGTCAGTGGCAGTGAGAATCCACTTGTGCTTCCCACTGGAGGATGGATTTATATCAGCTATGAATTCTAACCCCCATTGCTAGAATGGACCACTGGCAGTGATAGGTTTTAGGGGTAGTGATAATAACTTATGTTTCCCTACAAATTTCTGACATTCATTGCAGGCCCTAACAATAGTAAATATATAAAAAAAAAAGGGTGGGCCAGTAGTACCCTACCCTTATTATCTTGAGATCTGTGGCATTCAAGTGTTGGTTTCCTCCTCATACTCCTCTATTCATTTCTATTGTGACTTGTTTGGCTTCATTTTCATCAAGGCATTTTAACAGGATGTCAACAGTATCCCTCCAATACAAGTTCTGGTTTGAAATGTAGAATTTGATAGCCTTCAATTTGAGAGACCTAGCCTTTGTCTTCTTCATATCTGGTGGACATTCAAGATGCTGCAGAAAATAAATGATGTTTCTATACCAAGGTGAAGATGAGTAATTTTCAAATACCTGCATATTGTCTTGTCCAGGTTGTACGATGGGTGCATCTGATTGGGTGAAGATTTGATGTAATTCTAGCACCTTACAGTTTGATTCTGATAACAAATTGGCAAGCACTTCTTCCTTGATCAACTTGGTTGGTTTTATGTGCAGGTCATACTCCAATAGTTTGACAATCCACTTCCCTCTTTCCCCTCACTGTCTGGCTGGACCAAAATATCTTTGACATTGTTGCTAGGAATAAAGGTTGTTATGCTAGAATGTAACACATATACCCTGAAGGCCTTGACTGCTTTGACCAGCGCATAAGCCTTCTTTTATAATATATCATACTTAAGATCAACATCTCGGAGGGATTTGCTAAAAAAGGCTATGGGTTGTTCATTCCCTTCTCCATTTTTCTGCAGTAGTACAACAACAATGGTTTCCTCAGAAGTGAAAGAGAAGATGAAGAAATCTTTGGCATAGTCAGGGATGGCTAATACAGGGGATTCAACTAAAGCCTGGTTGATCCTTTGGAATGCTGATTTTTCCTCTGGTGACCATTTTATCACAACATCTTTCTTCAACATGTTAGTGATAAGCTTCAGGATTTCGACGAAATTTGGCACAAAGCGCCTTAGGAGGTTTATCTTGCCAATGAAAGACTGGATAGCCTTTTTATTTATGAGGATTTCAATCTCTTTAATGAAATAAAATCACTTTGAATAATTTTTTATATCTCATGTTGATATGATGTGGCCCAAGAGATTTCCTTCTAGCATGGCAAAGTGGGACTTCCTAGGATTCAGAGATATTCTATATCTCCTGCATTTCCGGAAAACCTGCTCCAGATGCTGCAAATGTTCATCATCAGACTTGGAGAAAATGTGGATGTCATCCAAATATATAACCATAATTTGTCTTTTTCCCCCACAAAAGCTATGTCCATGGCCCTCTAAAAAGTGGCCCTTGCATTCATAAGCCCAAAAGGCATCTTGTCATACATGAATGTTCCCCACGGGGTGGTGAATGTTGTTTTTTCTTTGTTCTCTTCACACACTGCTATCTGATTATAACCAAAGTATCCATATAGCAAGGAAATCTTGTGGGCACCTACCACCCTCTGTAAAATATGATCCATCTTGGGGAGGGGGTAATTGTCTTTTAGAGAGCACTTGTTGAGATTTCAGAAATCAACACACAAGCATATCTCCCCGTTTTTCTTTCTCATAGGTACCAAGTTGGCCACCTAGTTTGAGTACCTCAATGGTACAATAATTGTTGCATCCATCATTTGTTTCATCTCTTTCTCGATTATGGACATCAACATGGGATTAAATTGTCGAATCTTCTGTATGAATGGCTTGGAGCCAACCTTCAGAGGGATCTTGTGCTGGATGATGTCAGTGTCAAATGTCTTTAAAACCTCATACGACCATGAAAAAGTATCAATTTTTTTTTTGATGAGACTGGCATACCTGTCCCTTTGTTCCACAACTAATGCTTTGGACAACTTGATGATCTTGAGATTCTCAGTAGTCCTAATATTGCAATCTGTTATCTCTTCTTCTTGATTCTTCATGGTAGCTCCTTTGGAAACATCATTACTATCAAACAACCTCTCCAGTGGCACTAGTCCTCTTGGAATGTGATTGGTTTTCAACTCCAAAATATCGTGGCCATCTACTTTCTTTTGTAGATGAGATGTTTGCTGATTTTCTAATTCGTTATTTTCACCTTCTTGGCTTTCTTGGTCGATTGAGATATTGGAGAATTCATTAATGGTGTGTAGAAATATCTGCAACTCTAGATCATCATTAAAGACTCGCCAATGCTTTATGTTGTCTAGTATGGTTGTTCTATGTCTGATTTCCACCTGATATTTAATATTTGGACCAATGGGAGGTATAAAAGTGCCGCCAGCTAAGGCTAGAGAATCTGCCTTCTTATTCTTCTCTCTAGGGATGAAGGATATGTTAAATGCTAGAAATAAATTATCGATTAGGTCCCATACCTCATTTCTATATTGTTTGAGACTCTATTGTTTATATTGATAGATGTTCTTAACTTGATTGATGATTAACTCAGAATCACCAAAAAATACTAAACAATCAATGGCCATGTCTTTGGCAGCCCTCAATCCCAACACCAGAGCTTCATATTCAGCTATATTGTTAGTAGTTTCAAACTCCAACTTATAAGAGAGTGTTATTACCTCTTATGAATGGGAAATGAGGAGTATACCTGCCCCAAATCCTTCCTTTTATGAAGAGCCATCGAAATACATCTTCCATACTTTGTTTTGTTGATCTGCCAGTGGGTGATCTTTGTGTTGGCTAACTAATATTTTAGGTTCATCATCATTTAAATGAAAAACATATGAGTTGATCTCACCCTCAACAACATAAATTGGGTGATTTCTTGGATTTTGATGGTCACTGACAATATAGGCCAATATTACCTCTCTATATAGCCTCCTATGTTCCCCTCTGAACATAGGGATGGTGGCGTAAGTGAGGTCCATTTGTAATGATCCTCCAACCTTCTTAGCCCAAGTTCTGGATAAGAACATATCAAACTTCGGGGGAATGTCAGCCACAACAATGTCCATCACTACACTCTTCATTGGTAATTGTGCCAAATAAACCACCATATCTTTTATCATTCCTGGACATTTTACTTTCTTATAATCAAAGGAGTACATGTCTTGATAGAGTTTGATGATATCCAGATCTAGTTCTTCCATAACAACTTTGGGAATAACATTGTGCGAGGCTCCAGAGTCCATAAGACAATTATGCAACATCTTATCATGGACATTTAAAGATATATAGAATGGTGGAGAAGCATCAAATCCATCCTCAATGTGTGGAACCATAGTAATGGTCGGGTTCTCATCCTGTAGACCAATTACATAAGAAGATAGAATATAAGTAGTTGGCTACATAACTTTGATGATGGATTTTTTGAAAGGTTTATTCTTCATTAGTTTTGTCAAAGGAACAAGGATCTTGATCTTTCTTAACTCATTCTTTAGGTTGAAAGAGGCTAGTGGCCCATCGACTTCCTTTATTTCAGGGACTGCAGGTTTAGATGGGGGAAATTGTTGAGATTCAAATGACATACCTTTACTTGGATTTGGATTGGGAGGAACTTCGACCTGTTTGTTTTGATTAGAGGAGGTGTCTTTGGGATCCCCTCTAGACCTCAAATCATAATTTTTCTGGGGTTGGCCTTGAATAACTCCCTCTTCCCCTATCTGATTATCAAACTGATTTGAAAGTTGTGCTACCTCATATTCTTGTTGCATTAAGTGACTGGTATAAAAAATTGTTTCATTGAAAAGTACAACATCAATATCATCTACAACATTGATGTCTACATCTATATCCTCAATCTGATTGTCTTGGAAAGGAGGCGCTACCCTTTGATCATCAACATTCCTCCTTTATCTCTACATTATCTGAGGTGTATCATTAGGCCTTCTAAACCGATTTAGATTTCTATTTCCAGCCCCTTGAAAATCTTTGTTTGGTTGTTTAGATTCCCATTTCAACTTAGCTATTTCAGATTTCAAATCCCTGAAATTTTTCATTAATCAAGTTTGGGATCATATGTGGCTGTGTTAGAGGAGGCAGGGGAATATTCTCTCCGTTTCTTCTTGTCTTTATCATATCTAGTCTTTAACCTATCTGATGCCAATATATTGGATTCAACCTCAATGGCTGCTTCCTGCATGGACAACAGGGCAGTGGATCTTCTCTCCCTTAACAGAAGGGAGAAATCTGCATCAAATGCATTGGCATAAGTGATCTTGGCAGAGGCTTCAATTGGTTTGATCTCATGTGGGATTCTACCATACATCTTATTCAATCTCTTGGTGAAGTTTGAAATAGATTCACCATTATTTCTCTTTATAGCCCCAAACTCAGTGATTTAGTAGAGATAATCTCTCCTATCTCCCCATTTCTTTATTAATGCTTCATATAACGCCTTAATATATGTGATGGAGGCTGGAGGAAGACCCCATAACCATTTCCCTACTTCCCCATCTAGACTCTGCACAAACAACCTCATCCACACATCTGCATAATCAATGTTAAAGTTGTCTGCAAAGTTGTAGAAGGCTAGCAGATGTTCCTCAACAATGACATCACCTTCCCCATTATATATTGGTAAATATTTGATGTAATCTGTGGTGAGGAGTGCATGTAATCCTATAGGAAGAACTAGGGGTGCATATCTGACAACAATTATGGCATCCATCCTGTTAGCAACCATTGCTTGGGAAATAGGAATTTGAATATTTATGGAAGCTACAGGGGTGGATGTTGGACTGGATGATGAAGTAGAGTCAAGATTTGAAGATGTCTGAGGTTCCTTGGAATTTTGATTCTCAGGGATAGCAAATTCAAGATGCTTGTGATGATGAAGAGAAGTAGACTCTTTCGGTATAACTTTACCCTTGAAGGGGGAGGTATATCTCTGAGATACAGTGGATTTTCTTAGTTTCATTTCTGGCTAAGAGACTAATGTGTCCTTCTTAGGGTTAGGATGAGCCTTGGTGGCTTTGATGTATTCATATTTGGATCTGTTGAGTCCTTTTCTAGGTGCCAATATTTCTTTCGTAAATTCTACTTAGTGGAGTCGCCAAGTGAAAGATGGCAGTCTGCCTGTGTATGATCTTTGTTCACCATCAAAGGTTAGAACTATTTAATGTCATTCTACCATAGAAAGATATATCTTTACTCCGTTCCCCGGCAGCGACACCAAAAGATGTTGTTCCTAAAGTCTGCACCTGAATGCTAAAGTGCAGAGCTAGGACCCCTCAATTTTAGAATGTTTTTTTTTTGGGGTTTTGTTGGTCAGTTATAGGGTTGGTTTTACCAAGACAAGAGCATGGTTGGGTTAGAAAAATGATATGGATGAGGGTCCTCCTTGGATGGTGGCACACTAATGACAGAAAAGTGAAATAATAGAAGTAAAAAACAAAGGGAAACAACAAACCACTCAATGAATAATCTGCTGCAAGAAGTTTAATACTTAAAATACCATTTCAAGGCATTAAACATGTATCAAAAACACAATTACTCCCACAGGTTGAAATAAAAGAGAATATTCATCAAAGAATAGATGTTATCACATGTTGCATATTAATAAAGACATGTTACATAGTAGCTGAAGGAAAAGAAATGTACTTCACACAAATCAAAACTGTATTCAAGATAAGAAACACATACGAATTTGGACACAAACACACTGTCATCAATAGTATCTTCACCAGGTAGAGAGATTTAGTCCATGCACAAAATGGGTCCAACCGGTTGTTGTATTGATTTCTTTCCCTAAAATCCTGAACCCTCAAAACATACAAAAGCTGCATATTTATCAGAAATGCAGAGGCCCTCGACCAATGTGGAACTGAGGCTTAGCTCTACACCTCGGCTGTAAAACAACTTATTAACTTAACTAAAACACACTGCTGGAGTATGTTAATGAATACTACAAACTTGAATTAACAAAAAAGAGTGGTTCTTATCACACATAGAAGACCACTTACTATGCCTTAAACTAAAAGAGTCTTGAACTAAACAATTGAAAACCGCTACTAGCAATGAAACTGGATTGATGCATGTGTTGGAGCGAACTGAGATCTGATAGAAATGACCAAGAGTGACATAATTGAGATCTGTATCAATCATGACATGCATGCGTGTTGTTGGAGGCCACTAAAGACAACTGAAAGTGTGGCTGTGTCATTCCCGCACTTATCCTTTTGAGGACAAAAGCAAGTCATGTTGCGCTTTTATGGTGTCTGGACGTGTAGTTCCCTCGTTCCTGGTTTGGTGCCCCTTTTTAAACCTTTAAACTTAATTTTTTCGGGACTTTGACGGTTCGACACTTCGGTCTGAGGGAGTTTTAGAATGTGAATCATGAAAATCTCCCGAAGTAGTACGGGCCTAAAGTGATGTGTCAATAAAGAAGAGTGACCTGTGTCAGCTAGAAATGCATGGATGATGCAATCAAAGGGCTCGAGATGAGAGCCACATGTCATGATTGATGAGTGCCACATGTCTTCAAAACTTCGGCACTTCAAAGCTCCAGAAAATTGGGTTTTCTCTGCATCTAAATCTCTGGGAGTGCTAATCTCGTGAAGTCACTAATCCGTTCTTATATTAGACTAATTAACCTAAGATTAATACTTTAATCATTAAAGGATTTCGGGAGTTCAGAACTTCGGGATTCGGGGGATTGCACCTATTCTTGATAGAAATCTCTCGAAGTAAGATCTACCGATGCTGACATGGAAAACAATGACATGTCCACATGACATCACTTCGACTGATGTGTCATAAGAAGAGAGTGATATGTGTCACCTAGAAATGGGAGAATGATGCAACCCAATGACCTAAAATGAGTGCCACATGTCATGACTAATGAGTTCCACATGTCTCCATAACTTTGACACTTCGACACTTTGCTTGCTCTGGACCAAAACCTCCTAGATGAACAAACTTGCAAAGTGACGTGGCAGTGAGGGCCCACTCTGGAACTTCGGGGCTCCGGTACTTCAGAATATTTGAACCAATGGAAAGTTCAGACACCCAAACACTGAAGTCACAAAGTCAATCTTGTTAAACCCCGTGTGAGTTTGAGACTTGGAATGCGCGAGAGTTGTTGATCTACTTCGACTGTTGGATCTCCACCATTGAAGATTTGACCTGACTATTTGGCTTAACTTCTAAGCCCAAAATTGACTGCTTTTGAATTGTTGCGTTCTTCTTTTGGATGTTTCTTGTGCAAACAAAGGACTTGGTTGACCTGTTGTGAGCTCAATCAATGGAAAACATGATGACAAGCATTCTAAACCAAATCATGACATGTAATTATTCTTCAAGAAAAATAGAAACAAAATGCACGAAGACTCAATCAAGAAAGAAATGATAAAAGCCAAGTCACTTAGTAATGGGAAATTGAATTCACCAACCAAAAGAGGAAATATTTGATGAAGGCATAGGGAAATGAGAGAGGAGGGGCGCGGGTGCAGACCTAGGTTACAACCGAACCTTTGTACAACATGTTGTTGCTGCAATATACTCTGCTTCGACTGTAGACAATGATACTGATGTTTGTTTGTTTCTTAGACAAGATACCAAACACTCACCCAAGTAGAACGTTGCTCCACTTGTACTTCTTCGGTCATCATTGCAACATTCCCAAATTGCATCTATGTAGGAAATATGTGATAGATCCTTTCCTTTTGGATACCAAAATCCAAACACTTTTGTACCCTTGAGATATATGAATATCCTTTTTACTACTAGAACATGTGATTCCTTTGTTGCTTCTTAAAATCGTTCCACTTGTCCTACTGCCTACATGACATCTGGTCTGGATTTTGTCACATAAAGTAAGTTGCCAATCATTGACTTGTACTGCCTCTCATATTTAGAAATTTAATCATCATCTTTACTTAACTTACAACCAGTCTGCATAGGAGTATTGACTGGTTTGCAATCTTCCATTCCAAACCTCTTTAAAATTTCTCTGATATACTTGGTTTGAGAAATAAAAATTCCTTGGTTTCTTTGGCATATTTGAAGACCCAAAAAAAAGGACAATTCTCCAAGTAATGACATTTCGATTTCATTCTGCATATCCTTTGAAAATTTCTGGCTCATCCTGTCATCGTCACTTCCAAAGATAATATCATCAACATAAAATTGAATTAACAAAATACTATCTCGATTTACCTTGATGTAGAGGTTGTTTTCTGCATTTTCTTTCCTGAACCCTTGTGCTGTAAGCATTTTTCTAGTTTGGAATACCATGCTTTGGGGGTCTTTTTGAGACCATACAAGGCCTTCTTCAATGTGAAAACATAATTTTCATTCTCAGACAACTGAAATTCTTCTGGTTTCTCAATGTAGACTTCTTCTTCTAGATCCCCATTCAGGGAGGTTGATTTCACGTCCATCTAATACACTTTGATATTCTTGGAGCATGCATAAGCTAGGATCAATATGATTGCTTCCATTTTGGCAACTGGGGAAAATGTCTTTTCAAAGTCGATACCTTTAACATGTGCATATCCTTTAGATAACAATCTATCTTTATTCCTGGTAACATGTCCATATTCATTCAATTTGTTTATGAAGACCCACTTTGTGCCGATCACATTCTTGTACCTTGGCCTTGGAACCAATTCTCAAGTTTCATTTTTCTCTATTTGATCCAACTCTTCATCCATGGCTTTTATCTAGAATTCATCCTTTCTGGCTTCTTCAAATTTGCTTGGCTCAATCGAGGATAAGATTTCTAGGTGCAGTTGTTCTAGTGAATGAATTTTTCTTCTAGTCTCAACTACTGCATCTTTGTTCCCGATAATCTGATCTGATGGATGTTTTTTCTGTATTCTTTTGTTATGTTTCTTTGGATGTACTTGAATATCTTGTTGTTCTTTCTCTTCTGCTTCTATCTGCTCTTCTTCATCTTCCCCTTCTGCTACTTCTTCTTCCTTTGCTTCTTCTTCATGAACCTATTCCATTGACTCCTTTTCTTCTTCCTTTATTTTTTGTCCACCCGTCTCATCAATCGTCACATTGATGCTTTCCACAACTTTTTTGAGCCTTAGATTGAAACATTTGTATGCTTTCCTTATGCTCAAATACCCAACAAGTATGCCTTTGTCCACACGAGAGTCAAACTTTCCCATTCTGCCATCTTCTCTTTTGATGTAACATTTACTTCCAAAAACTCTGAAGTGCTTCACATTCATTGGTCTTCCTTTCTAGAGCTTGTAGAGAGTCTTATCACTGTTATTTCTGAGAATTACTATGTTTTTCATATGAATTTTTGTATGCACTGCATGTGCCCAAAATACATCTGTCGACTTGGAATCCATTAACATAGTTCGATCTATTTCCTGTACTGTAATGTTCTTACTTTCAATAACTACATTATGTTTAGGTTTCCTAGCAATAAAGAATTTCCTTTTTGTTCTATGCTTGCTGCAAAAATCCATAAATTCCTTTGAGGTAAAATCTCCTCCTTTATCAGATCTCAAACATTTGATTTGAATCCATTTTATTTTCAACCATTTCCTTGCATACTTTGAAGTTCTCGAATGCTTCTGACTTCTTCCTAAGAAAACAAACTGCAGTCATCCTTGTATAGTCATCAACCAATAACATAAAATATTACTCACCTTTTAAACCCTTTGTTCTAGTTGGTCCAACTAGATCAATATGCACAATTTCCAGCGGTCTTGTTGTGGAGCATTCCTTTGATTTGAATTTGGTCTTTGTTTTCTTTCTTTGTTGACAATGCTTGCATAAGGTGTTGGTTGGCTTCGTGATCTGGGGCATTTCTCTGACTGCTTCCTTTTTTCTAAATTTGACAAGGTTGTCAAAGTTTATGTGCCCCATTCTTCTGTTCCATAGCCAAAATTCATCTTTCTTTCCTAGACAACAATTTTCATTTCCAATTTCACTTAATACATATATGTTTCTTGAAGTTCTTACATCTGTTGCAATCAATCTTATTGAACCTTATTTTCTTATTTCACACTTATGTGAATCAAACACAAGTTTGTGACCTTGGTCACACATTTGAATAAACTTAGAATATTATGTTTCATATCTTCCACTAGTAGAACATTTTCTACTTTGGTATCCTTGTTTCCAATTTTGACTGTGCTTCTTCCAATGATTCTAGTTGAGTCATTGTTTCAAAAGGAGATTGATCCATCTCTTTCCTTTCTCAAGGTTATAAACCTGTCTTCATCACTTGTCATGTGTTTTGAGCAACCGGTGTCAACATACCAACCAAGTTTCTCGTGTTTAGCCTGTAGAGAGAGTGTGCATTCTTCATTGTTATATCGATTCTTCTTTCTTATCCATATTCTCTACTGGGATTCCTTTCTATGACTGTTGTTATTCTGTTGTGATTCTCTAGGAGGGTCTTTCATTCTACAATATTTGGTCATGTGTCCAAAGGTGTTGCACTTGTAGCATTACACTTCACTGCTCAATGATTCAAACCTATTGTAGCTTCTTCTATGTGTTTCACTAGGTCTTCTTGGATAACCATTTTGTGCATGACTTTCATAGTTGTTTCTGTTTCTTCTATTTTCTCTGCAATTTACAACTTTATGTCCAAAATTGTTACATGAATAACATAAACCAAAGAAGATAGTTTGATACCTGGGAGTTGAAGATATTCTAAAATGTGTTACTCTTCTGAATCTTTATTCTTCTTGAGGCCTTCTTGTTTCTTATTATCGTTGATTCTGAAATCTGAATCTTCTGGGTGGAGGAGTGTCCTTGTGATCTTCCTTGTAAAACTTCTTGTCTCCCCTGAATGTCTCTGCATATATTCTTGGATGTGTTTCTTGATTTGTTTATTTGGAGCTTGATCCCTTTTCTATCTGATTGTATCCAAGTCTGGACTTGTCTTTGACTGTTAATAATGTTGTCCAAAACTTTAGAGCTATTCTGCATGTTTTTCTTTTGAATATCCTTTCTCAATGTGACAATCTCAGTTTCCAAATTTCCAATGATCATGTATCTTTCTTCTAATCGTTCTTTGAGTTCTTCATCAATTCTTTTGTCTTCTTCAACTTGAACTTTTGATTTAGTGATCATCTACTCTATCTCTTTAGAGTTGGAATTTTGAGTTTCCTCTTTTCTTTTTAGTTCTGTGTGTAGTGACTTGTTTTTCTTCTTTTCTCTTTTTATAAGTTCTATAGAAATCAATAGCTCTTCTCTGTAGTCAACTTTTGCCTCTTCATATTCTTCTTCGGTGCCTTCTTCATTGAAATTTTCTATTTCCATGAATAGAACCCTTTCTGTATCACTTTCACTATCTTCATCTTGGTCTGATGAGATGTTGTCTTCTTTAGTGCAAAAGTTTTTCTTGAAGAATTTTTTTTTGGTCCTTTTGCCTTTATATACTTATTTATTATTTGAGTCATCTTCTTCATTTATTTTCTTTTTTTATGGGGGCATTTGTTAGAGAAATGACCAATACCATCACAATTAAAACAAATCAATGGAAACTTACTTCTTTATTTTCCACCAGTTCCTTTTTTCATTCTTTTGACGAAGTTGGCTACTTCTTCATCATCTTTTGAGATGCCACTGCTGCTACTGTATGGATTTTCCTGTTTCTTTCCCTTTTTCTTTGAATTATTTGATTCTTCCATTGTTGCTTCTTTTGTAACTAGATTCTCTTTTTCGGTTCTCATTTCATATGATATGAATATTCCATGTAACTCAAACATGATTATTGAATCCATATCCGTTCTTTCTTCTAGTGCTAAGATCTTAGGATCAAATGTCATTGGAAGAGATCTTAGTACCTTTTGAACAATTATAGATTCATCAAATTCTTCTCCCAATACTCTAATTGCATTCACTATTTCATTAACTTGCAAAAAGTGAGTTGTAATATTCTCATCTTCCTTCATCTTAAACTGTTGAAATTGACCTCTGTAAATTTGAAGCTTTACTACCTTGAATTTTGCATCTCCTTCATATACATTCTGAAGTTTGTCCCAAATATCCTTTGTGGAGATGCAATGCATAACTTTAACATATACTGATTCAACCAAACCATTCAAGAGTGCATTTTTGGATTTTGAATTATTTAGGATGAGTTTCCTTCCATTGTCATTTGTTGAAGGAATGACTGGTTCTTTATATCCATCTACTACTGATTCCCAGACTTCAAATCCCTGTGCTTGTATATATGTTTTCATCCTTCTGCTCCAGAATGCATATTTATGTCCATCAAACTGTGATATTCCATTTTTATACATATTGTTTCTCTTCATGATCTACCTTTCAGTGGTTAAACTGATTTCTGAAGGAACCAACTCTGATACGAATTCTTGGATTACTAAGAGGGGGGTGAATTAGTAATAGAGATTTTTAATCCTTTTAACCACAATATATAAGTCTTTTTTATCTTTATGATCAATATACCATTATCATTAAACAAGAGCAGAGTAAATAAATCATGAACAATGAACAATCATACACATACATAGTACACCAATATTTTTATGTGGAAATCCAATGCGGGAAAAAACCACAGAATGATTTTTCTTATATTTCTTTAAGAATTACATCCATTGGAAGAACCAACTTCCTTTGTTCTCCAACTGCAACTGGAAGGAAGCTCTTAACACCTATATTTTCAGGCTACAACCTAATGGAAGCTCCAACTCCACAATTTTCTAACTATAACCAGAAGGAGGCTACAACCCCCTATGTTCTTTGACTACAACCAACTATCCTTGCCCCATCCAACCACCCTGAAATATAAGTGTCAAATGATGAAATCACTACCACACTGTCCCTATGATATATACCACTATAAACCTGTACCAATCTATGCCAACAACCTGTAACCAACTTGTGCCAACATCCTATAATAAATCTTGTACCAGAAGTTACCTATACCGACAAATACCAACATATATGTGACATGTATATGATACACCTCATGTATGTACGTGGCTTGTCTATACTGCAACCTGTGTATGTACATGGTCTATCTATACTGTAGTCTATGTATGTATGCGACCTATGTCAAATCAACCTACAAACTGTCACTGTGTCCAATCTATAGCTATGACCTATGCATACATCATCATATATATCCCTTAACCAAGTGCATCTATATTTCTCTAGTCATGTGCTATGCATGTGTATATAATCATGATCAAGTGTAATAGCCGTCACATGAACTAGACATCAAACCCTCACTGAATAATACTCCACTTGAATAATTTGACTTCTTTGACCTTCAAGGGCTTCTAAATAACTCAAGAGGGTTCTCCATCTTCACAAAGCCACAACTCTCTAACCATGAGGGGTTACATGGTGTTCCACATATCACCAGAAATGGCATGACATGTGCTATCAATCTAGAATAGTCTTACCTACAAATAAACTAATATTCATACCATTATACCTCAAACAATCTTGAATCCATTATCCATACTGTTGGGATACCAGAATTTGCTACCGGACTTGCTTCAAGGGTTGACATCAATGAAAACCAATCCAATTAATAAACAATCTCCCCCTTTGGAATTGTTGGAAACACTTTGATGAAATACTGAAGTCATAACACTCATACTACCCCTGTGACCATAAATCCCCTTGGAAACATGTCTCTGTTCTCTTTCTCCAAGAATCTAACTCTCTATCCATGCATCTAATGAATCTCTCCCCCTTTGACATCAATGGAAATGATAACTTCCCATCGGGGCTGCTCCCCCTAACTGAACTGTCCTTGGGGCTTCTCTCCTCGACCGAACTCTTCCTGAACATGCGTCCCCAAACTTAACTATCCTATTTATGGTTCTTCCTCGTGTAAATCTAAGACATATAAGAATATCATTCAAAGGCTTCCCTTGGAAGCAGTTTTGTAAAGATGTCTGCAATCTATTCTTTGGTTCCAACATACTCAACTCAGATGTTCTTCTCTGCAACTTGTTCTCATATAAAATGATACTTTATTGGAACATGCTTTGTCTTGGAGTGCATCAATGGATTCTTCGAGATACTGATGGCACTTGTATTATCACAAAATATCAGAATGGGTTCATCATACTCAACCTGTATATTTGTCAAAATTTGTTTCATTAATAGAACCTGTGTACAACATGTTTCTACTGCAATATACTCTGCTTTGGCTGTAAACAATGATACTGATGTTTTTTTCTTTCTTAGCCAATATACCAAACACTCACCCAGGTAGAACGCTTCTCCACTTGTACTTCTTCGGTCATCATTTCAACCTTCCCAATATGCATCTGTGTAGGAAATAAATGATATATCCTTTCCTTTTGGATACCATAATACAAAATCTTATGTACCCTTGAGATATTTGAATATCCTCTTTACTACTAGAACATGTGATTCCTTTGGTTCTTCTTGAAATCCTGCCACTTGTCCAACTGTCTGCATGACATCTGGTTTGGATGTCGTGACATAGAGTAAGTTGCCAATCATTGACCTGTACTGCCTCTGATCTTTAGAATTTGAATCATCATCTTTACTTAATGTACAACTGGCCTACATAGGAGTATTTACTGGTTTGCAGTCTTCCATTCCGAACCTCTTTAAAATGTCTCTGATATACTTGGTTTGAGAAATAAAAATGCCTTAATATATGAAGACCCAAAAAGAAGGATAATTCTCCAAGTAATGAAATTTTAAATTCATGCTTCATATCCTTTGCAAATTTATGGCTCATCCTGTCATCATCACTTCCAAAGATACTATCATCAACATAAAATTCAATTAACAAAATACTATCTTGATTTACCTTGATGTAAAGGTTGTTGTCTGCATTTCCTTTCCTGAACCCTTGCTTCTGTAAATATTTTTCCATTATAGAATACCATGCTTTGGGGGCCTATTTGAGACCATACAAGGCCTTCTTCAACCCACAAACATAATTTTCATTCTCTGACAACCAAAATCCTTCTGGTTTCTCAATGTAGACTTCTTCTTCTAGATCCCCATTCAAGAAGGTTGATTTCACGTCCATCTAATACACTTTGATATTCTTGGAGCATGCATAAGCTAGGATCAATATGATTACTTCCATTCTGGAAACCGGGGTAAATGTCTCTTCAAATTTGATACCTTCAACATGTGCATATCCTTTACATACCAATCTAGATTTATTCCTGGTAACATGTCCATCTTCATTCAATTTGTTTCTGAAGACCCACTTTGTGCCGATCACATTCTTGTACCTTGGCCCTGGAACCAATTCCCAAGTGTCATTCTTCTCTATCTGATCCAACTCTTCATCCATGGATTTTATCTAGAATTCATCCTTGTTGGCTTCTTCAAAGCTACTTGGCTCAATCGAGGATAAGACTGCTAGGTGCAATTGTTCTGGTGAACGAATTCTTCTTCTAGTCTCAACTCCTGCATCTTTTGTTCCCAATAATATGATCTAATGGATGATTTTTATGTATTATTTTTCTAGGTGTCTTTAGAGGTACTTGAATATCTTGTTGTTATTTCTCTTCTACTTCTAACTTCTCTTCTTCATCTTCCCCCTGTGCTACTTCTTCTTCCTTTGCTTCTTCTTCGTGAACTTGTTCCATTGACTCCTTTTCTTCTTCCTTTATTTTTCGTCCACCTTGTTGGACAAAGTGGTATGATATTGTCATTGATGTCAAATAGGGAGCATAAGAACATTAACCTGAAGCTCATAAGGGAAAATAAATTGAAAAAGTGCTATTGGGATCGAATTCCCAACAAATCAACTAGAGAACACCATCATAACCATGAGGAAACTCTATTATAGCTGGGAGATATGACAACCAATGATCACTGACCAAAGGCACATATCAACAATCTTGGTTCAGTTGGAATCCAAGTGTAGAGACAAAAAGGTTAGGAGGAATTATGTTTGTTGATGAAGTTTTTGAGACAGTCCAGGACCGTTAGATTGAGATGAATCCAAAAGATCGGAGAAATTAAATCCCAACCATCAAATCAAGAATACAAATCCTCAACCATAGATCTCAGTCAACTCTGACGTTGACCATTTCGGCGAAAAGATGCCAATAATAGATAAGTAAGATACAAGAGCCATTGATCTAACAAAAGAATAGATCATGATCTTTGAAGGATGAATTCAGGAGAAATCCACAACAACCATCATATCTGGGAGTTGCAGAGGAAGACCATCATATCAACATCCGATTAACTCATGACTGCCAGATCTCAGTGAAGGTAGATCGAAGATGGGGAGCCATTTCAGGATTTAAAGGACGAGTTAACATCTGCACAAGTTTCAGTTCTGCAATCCACACAAACTGTCAGTCATCACTTAAAAATAGATCAATGGTTGCCATCAATCCCACTATCAATGAGAAGTTTTGCATTGTGGAACTCGACGAGGGTTTTAAACATCGTTCTACTTGGGACTCCGCAATCATCCCTGATTGTATATCCCCACACCGTTTTCAAGTACGATCGATAGATCTAGGAGGAGGACATGTGACACATCAAGAGATCCACATACGCAAGACCACGTCAGCAAGGAAACATGGTGCAATCATATGGTGACAAGTGTCAAAGTCCAATTGGCATTTTAGGTATGCGTAAGTTATGAATCTAGGTGACACCTAGAAACCACTCGGCTAGTGACACATCAGCAGTGACGTCAACAAGTTACGTCACTCCGGGAGTATTTCCTTTGTGAGAAACCAACGTCTACTACTAGCAACTGCCTGAAGCGCCGAAGCGTGAAGTCACGAACTAACATTGGTCGTTGATCCAAGATCCTCCAGAATGAATCATGACCCTTAGATCAAGCGTAGTGGAAGTATAGTGTAAGGTGTACTAAACAACCAAAAACAGGCAGTCATCATAGTATCGTGACTTATTTGGTAGGCAAACACTCAGGAGGGATTGAACTACCTTAGATTTCTAATAACCCAGAGTATTGGAGTGTCAAAGCTTTGAAGTAATATCTAATCGTCCGTCGAGAAGGAAGATTCACGGTTGATATTCTAAAAGCACACAATGAGAAGGACATTAACAACACGTCTTTTTTAAGTTGCGCAGACCGTCCACTCAACCACATATTAAGACATAACCATTCTATCTACGAGTAAATAGATAATACATACTTCGGTGAAATTTGCTCCGGAGGATATGGAAAGCTGCAAGAGTCGGAGTCCCGAAGCTCCGAATTCCTGAAGTAAATGATAATCGTCCACTCAATTGCAGATTAATTCATGGCCGTATATTTGTTTGAAACCTATGGACAATCCAGGATCATCCATCTAATGGAAGAATGAATATCGACCATCTGATCTACTTCGGCGAAATGTACTCCAGAAGGTTGAAAGATTGAAGAGGATGGAAGTCCCGAAGGATGAAGTTCTGAAGTAAATAATGACCTTCCATCTCAATCTTTGATTAATTCATAGTCATTGGATTAAGCAGTGGAAGGATAGTGTAAGGATCAAATCTATACTATTGATTTGGTTCCATGAATCATGCTAGCCATTGGATCAATCCTTGTGAGAAGTAACCACTTTGGGAAGGTCAAACTTCAAAAGACCGGATGGTGCTTCCTAGGGTTGGTGCCCTAAAAAACAAGGGATTTGGTGCTTCCTAGGGTTGGTGCCATAAAATACAAGGGAGTTGGTGCTTCCTAGGGCTGGTGCCCCAAAGAAGGGGATTTGTGTCTCCTAGAGTTGGTGCTCTAAAAAGGATTGGTGCCCTTCACTATGCTTCATAAAAACCTTATAATTCATATTAATTATATTTATATAATTGATTTTACATACAAGTCCATTGTTAATCTATTGTGGTAATTAACAAAATATAAAAGTAACTGCTAATTGTTGAAAAAAGGGTAATACTGATTCATCCCCCCCTCTCAGTATTCCAACAATTGGTATCAAAGTAGGTGCCTTCAACACAGTCTAACAACTGGAAGGTAGATCCCGAAGATGGATCAACAAGAGGGATTTTCTAACAAAAAAGCACCATTGTTCAATGGAGGTGGCTATGCTATATGGAAAATAAGAATGAAAAACTTCATGTTGGCTCTTGGTTTTGATATCTAGCAATCTATTGTAGATGGTTACACTACACCAACTACTCCACCCAAATATGCTGCATGAAATAAAATCTGCAATGACAACTCAAAAGCAATTAATGCGATTATAGGAGGATTGAAAAATTCTATATGTGTGAAGGTTATGCATTGTAAGTCAACTAAATAAATCTAGGACAAATCGAAGGTTTTATATGAAGGAGATAGAAAAGTCAGGGAAGCCAAAATACAGACCTATAGAACTCATTTTGAAAATCTGAAAATAAAAGAAGAAGAGAACATTGTTGAATACCTTCATAGGGTAGATGAAGTGGTTAATTCAATCTAAGAAACAAGAGAAGAACTTGCAAATAAAAATATTGTGCAAAATATACTAAGGTCATTACATATGAGATATGATTCCAAGATTTCTACAATTGAAGATAGGATAGACCTTTACCAACTCACAGGTGGTCAGCTTCATGGAATTTTTACAGCATATGAAATGAGAACAAGGAATGAAAAACCATCAAAAAGAGAAACAACCTTTAAAGCATCTAAAACAAATATGGAGTAGGAGAAAAATACCAGTGATGAGTTATCATATATATCTGATGAAGAAACTGCCAACTTCATAAAGAAACTCAAGAAAGGGACGTGAAAATACAAAGGAAATATTCCTCTAATATGTTTCAACCATGGAAAAATTGGACACTTTGCCAATAAATGTTCGCATCCTAAGTAGGAGGAAAGTGATGATGAAAGAACCTTCAAATATCAGAAGAAAAGAAAAACTAATGATAAAAATAAGTTCTACAAGAAAAAGAAAACATTCTTTACCCAAGAAGACAGTAGTTCATCATAGGAAAATGAATAGGAGGATCCAAAGGTTCTATTTATGGTAATAAAAACCCAAGATGATAGTCATTCGGAATATGAAGAAGAAGTGAAATTATAAGAAGAATTCGTTCGTGTAATTGAAGAGATGAGAAAAACTAAAAAATAAAACATGTTACTAAGGTAAGAGCTTCTAGAGATTGAAGAAGCTACTAAATCAAGAGAGAATGAAGTTTCCAAAAACACCAGTGAGTCAAAACAATTGTTTATTAAGTTAAAAACTCAACTCCAAGAGACCCAAAGAAAAGAAGAAATATTGAATAAAGAACTCGATGAAAAACATCAAATGTGTAAGGTATTGGAGAATGAAATAGTTCAACTAAAAGGGAAACTAGAAAAAGAAGATATTAAGTCTAAATTTGAAAACAACTCAAAATATTGAATAAAATTATTAGTAGTTAGAGATCATCAAATGATAGGAAAGGACTAGGATATGATCACTCTACAAAACAAGAAAATGAGAAAATCAGTTATGCAGGTGTTCTTAAGAAACCCATAAATAGAAAAGAAAAGAAAACAAGAACAATACCATTTGAAACTATCCCAAATAAATAAAAATATGCACCTTCTACTAATGGAAAAGATAATGAAAATAATAGAATCATCAGAAGGAATCCCTCCAACAGAAATCAATATATCTTCCTAGGTTATTGCTATTCCTGCAAAAATTTTGGACATAAAGCAATACAATGTAAATCTTATAAAGAGTTCAATCCAAGGAATGTTCAAAGATATGGAAATAATAAAGATAATGCAAAAAGAAGAAACTATAACTCCTTCTCTCCCTTACAAGACTACGATGTTGAATGTTACAAATGAAACAACTGAGGTCATAAATCTAGTGAATGTAGATTGTCAAAATATGATAAAAGGATAAATATTCCCAATAATAAAAAAGTATGGAAGAAAAAGCAAACAGGGTGCAATGTAGCCTTATATGCAAGAAATCAAGGATGCTAGTGGTATATAGATAATCGATGTTCCAAACACATGACTGGAGATAAAAACAAATTTCTCAAGTTAAATAAGAAAGGAAAAGGAAAAGTAACTTTTGGAGATAACATATCAGCCAAGATATTGGGAAAACAAACTGTTAGTTTAGGAAATAATAAAACCAAAGCAGAAGATGTACTTCTGGTAAAAAATCTCAAACATAGCCTCCTAAGTGTAAGTCAAACATGTGATCAAGGTCACATACTTACTTTTGATTCTCATAAATGTGAGATTGGGAAAAAGGACACTGGAAAGCTAGTGGCAATTGCACCAAGAACTTCTAGCAATATGTACATCCTTAATATAGATGAAGAAGAAAAATGTTGTTTAAGCCAGGTAGATGAAAGCTGGCTATGGAATAGAAGGTTGGGACATTTAATCTTTGACAACTTGATCAAAGCCAATGAATAAAAGGCAGTTAGGGACCTCCGAAAAGTTATTAAGCCTTCTGATTCTATTTATAAACATTGTCAAATAGGAAAGCAAACAAGAGTTAGGTTCAAAACAAAAGACCATTCCACAACAAAACCATTAGAGCTTATTCACATAGATCTATGTAGACCAACCAAAACCAAAAGTACTTATGGTGAACAATATTTTATGTTGATTGTTGATGATTACAAAAGATTGACCTGGGTATTCTTTCTAAAAGAAAAATCAGAAGCCTTTGAGAAATTTAAAATATACAAAGCCCTTGTAGAAAATTAAATAGATCTCAAAATTAAATGTCTGAGATCAGACAATGGAGGAGAATTCACCTCTAAATATTTCATTCAATTTTTTGAAAATCATGGTATCAAAAGACAGTTTTCATCTCCCAGGACTCCTCAACAGAATGGTGTGGTAGAAAGGAAAAACATAATAGTTCAAGAAGCTGGAAGAACCATGCTAAATGAATCCAAGCTTCCAAACAAATTCTAGAGAGATGCAATCTACACAACAACCCACATAATTAATAGAACTCAGTTGAGACCCAACCATGACAAAACCCCTTATGAACTATGGTTTGGAAGGCCAACATCTGTAAAACATTTTAGAACTTTTGGAAGCAAATGATACATAAAAAATGATGAAGATAACCTAGGAAAGTTTGATTCAAGATATGATGAAGGAATATTCTTAGTGTTGGATCATGTTGTCATTGATGCCAATGGTTTTTCATTGATGCCAATGGTTTGATTATTTGGGAGATTGTTGGATCATATGTAAATGGTATGGTTTGATTGATGTCATTGATTGATATGATGCCCTTGATGAGAATAATATATGTCCAAGTGGAAACCAATCGATACAAAGATGAATCATTAGTGTCTTATCATGGTTGATAAGGTGCACAAATGGATGAACTCCAAAGTGGTCCCCTTATGGTGAAATCCCTCACGGGAAGACACTTTATGGATTGAGTTATCCTAGGAGAACGATTGGAGGACTCGTGCTTGTATGTGGAATAATGAGATGGAGATCAATGAAGTTGTTGGTGAAACTATCCTAGATTGATAGTGATTGTCATGCCACTTCTGGTGGTATGTGGAATGTCACATAAATCCTCACGGTTTGAGAGTTATGACCTTATGAAGTTGGAGGACCCCCATATGATGGCTTGAAGCCCCAAAAGGTCAAAGAAGTAAAAGTGCTTGAAAAGAAGAAATCATTATTTAAATGATAAAGTAAAGTGACAAAATCAAGATGGATTATTTAAATGATAAAGAAAAGTGACAAAATCAAGAAGGAATATTAAATGATAAAGTATTGGAGAACTTTTTATTCATGGAAAGTGATTAACCCTAAAATAAGGAAAATAGGTTAGGTGACCTAGAAATGGGTTAAGTAACCTAAAAATGGGTTAAGTGACCTAGAATATGAAAGTATAAATAAGAAGCTAGGATCTCTTGTAAAATGTACATTTGGTGAGAATCCTTTTGTGGATCAATGGAGAGCTTCTTGTGAATATCTTTTGCAGTATTGGTGGAGAGATTCTTGTGAGAGCATCTTGTTGATGTGGATCTCTTGAGCATGATTGAAGATCTATTCTGAGGAAGAGAGAAAGAGGAGGATCTCATGGACGCATCAAAGTTTCGGCAATGTCGGAGATCTTGACGGCGAAAGTCTCGGAGTCACAAAAAACCCTATTTTCTGATGCCCATGCGGGCTGTCTGTGTATAGGGTGTGTGTACACACGGGCTGGCTGTGTATAGGGTGAGTGTACACGCGGGCTGACTGTGTACAAGGAGTGTGGACTGAATAACCTCATGGAGATTTCTGTTTGAGCTGGTGCCAAGATCTTGGATGACGAGGCAGGTTCCAGATCTGCATTCTATGGCCTCAGATCTATCACTAAGACACTGGTATGGTTACATTATTGTCTTGATATATGCTATTGTTTGATATGTTGTGAATGCTTAGGGCATTCTTGGTATGGCTTCTATGATGTGGATCAATTTGGTTGATTTGATTGATGGAGTGAGTAGCACTCTTGTGATTCAGTAGTGACATGATTGCTATGGTATACTAGCTATTTATACATGATTGAGATAACATTCATATTGATTTGATGTGGAGCATGAGCAAGCTATTGGAGAGCTTGGATGTGTTGTGACTAGCTGTGGGTCAGTTTGGATAGTGGAAGACAGAAGGATTCTAAGCATATGAAGAAAAGAAAAACCCTAGTTTCTTAGAAGCAGATGCTTGTTGCATTATACACTGGCCGCGTTCACACACGGGTTGTAGTGAGCCAAGGCGCGTTCACATGTGGGTTGCACTACTAACAGGTTGCGTACCTTTTGACAGATTGACATCTGTTGAGGATTGTTGCCTCATCTCAGTTGATGCTGAGGGTGTAATTTGAGTCTTGCATATAGAGCTGGTGCTCTTGTAGAGTTGTACTATATTCAATTGTTGTTGATAAACCCAAGGATTGTAGTCCGTAATAAAAAGAAAATTGTACATACATATTGTGTTCTTTGTGTCCATTGTGATGATGACTTGTTGATGATATATTGTTGATATATGTTGTTGATATGTGCCTACATCTAACTGGTTATAAATGACAACAATGGGTAATGAATAAATGTTGAATGCTAATTGATGAGTTTTGTGCAAGAGGGAAGTTTTGGGAAAAAGAGCCCCACACTCATTCACCCCCCCTCTAAGTGTGGTAGGTGTGTCCAACAATTGGTATCAGAGCAGGCCTTCACTACAAGTCTTTACAATCTTGAAGGAGATCCATAGACACACAAATGGATGATGAAGTTCCAATCCTTGATGAGGAAAACTATTCTACTTGGAGAATAGAGATGAGAGTGTATTTGAAGACAATGGGAGCAACTACTTAGAAGGAAACCATCGGTGGGTATGTTCCGTTGAAGAACAAGTCAAAGTTTGCAGCTCAAAGGGAAGGAAAGAAGAATGATGCATTGGCTCTCAAGACAAGTCTTAGTGGACTCTCAAGCCCTATCAAAGAGAGAATGGGACAATGCACTTCTGCTAAGGATCTATGGCTAAAGCTAGAGGAGACATATCAAAGCAAGGAAGAGAAAGAAGAAATTGAAGACCACTCCATCAAGATCATCAAAGGTAAAGAATCATCAAAATCTCTTGAATGCATTATTTTTAAATGTGTTTTTGAAAACATTTCAAGTGAAGATAAAGAATCAAGTGATGATAGCACAAAGGAAGATCTTGAAGATATTTCAAATGAAGGAAAAGAAGTATGTGTTGATGTTGGCAAAAAGGAACATCATGAGGATATTTCAAATGAAGGTAAAGAACACTCTAAAGCCCTTGATTGCAACGATGATGATGATGAATTTTTCTCTACAAGTGAAGAAGAAGATGTAGATATAGTTTGTTTAAAGTTTGATGGTATTTATCCCATGAAGAGAATAGAAGGAAATCTATTAAAACTTCAAAAGGAAATTAAAGAGGGTTTATACATGTATAGGAGTGATCATTTTTACACACACTATAACTATCTTTCGGATAACACTAAGAAGTTTCTTAGGAGGAGTCAAAGGCACATATTGAAGTTAAAGGGAATGCTCAAAGAACAAGAAGAGAGTTCT
>ML777039.1:354568-380590 GCA_009831015.1 Picea engelmannii | reverse complement strand
AAGATCTATTCTGAGGAAGAGAGCGAGAGGAGGATCTCATGGACGCATCAAAGTTTCGGCAATGTTGGATATCTTGACGGTGAAAGTCTCGGAGTCACAGAAAACCCTATTTTCTAATGCCCACGCGGCTTGTCTGTGTATAGGGTACATGTACATGCAGACTGGCTGTGTATAGGGTGAGTGTACACGCGGGCTGACTGTGTACATGGAGCGTGGACTAAATAACCTCATGGAGATTTGTGTTTGAGATGGTGCCAAGCTCTTGGATGATGAGGCAGGTTCAAGATCTGCATTCTATGGCCTCAGATCTATCACTAAGACACTGGTATGGTTACATTATTATCTTGATAGATGCTATTGTTTGATATGTTGTGAATGCTTAGGGAATTCTTGGTATGGCTTCTATGATGTGGATCAGTTTGGTTGATTTGATTGATGGAGTGACCAACACTCTTGTGATTCAATAGTGACATGATTTCTATGGTATACTAGCTATTTATACATGATTGAGATAGCATTCATATTGATTTGATGTGGAGCATGAGCAAGATATTGGGGAGCTTGGATGTGTTGTGACTGTCTGTGGGTCAGTTTGGACAGTGGAAGACAGAAGGATTCTAAGCATATAAAGAAAAGAAAAACCCTAGTTGCTTAGAAACAGATGCTTGTTGCATTATACACTGGTCGCGTTCACACGCGGATTGTAGTGAGCCAGGGCGCATTCACACGTGGGTTGAACTACTGACAGGTCACGTACCTGTTGATAGATTGACATCTGTTGAGGATTGTTGCCTCATCTCAGTTGATGCTGAGGGTGTAAGCTAAGTCTTTCATATAGAGCTGGAGCTCTTGTAGATTTGTACTCTATTCAGTTGTTGCTGATAAACCCAAGGATTGTAGTCCGTAATAAAAAGAAAATTGTACATACATCTTGTGTTCTTTATGTCCATTGTGATGATGACTTGTTGATGATATATTGCTGATATATGTTGTTGATATGTGCCTACATCTAACTGGTTATAAATGACAGCAATGGGTAATGAATAAATGTTGAATGCTAATTGATGAGTTTTGTGCAAGAGGGAAGTTTTGGGAAAAAGAGCCCCACACTCATTCACCCCCCTCTAAGTGTAGTAGGTGTGTCCAACACTTAGGATATTCATCTAATAAGAAATCATACATATATTATAATATTAGACTACTAAATATAGTGGAAAGTGTCAATGTAAAGATAGATGATCTAAAAAAGAGCATATCCCAAGGCATCGATAAAAAATCTCAATAAGAAGATGATGATGTAAAATCTCAACAGGAAGATGATGATATAGAATCTAAACAAAAATATGATAATAATGAACCACATACTGATGAAGAAGACAGTGAAGAAACACCCTTTCCAAGAGCTTCATCAAAAAGAGTTCAAAATAATCCTGAAAGCCAGATTATTGGAGATAAAAGTGCAAGAGTGGAAACAAGAAGGAAACTCGTTTTTGACTCAGAAAAAACAATGTTATCCCTATTAGAACCTAAGTAAGTTAAAGAAGGCATCAAAAGTAAAGATTGGATAAAAGCAATGAATGAATAACTAGACCAAATAGAGAAGATTCAGACTTGGGAACCAGTTCCAAGACCCAAGGACAAGAATGTGATAGGAACCAAGTGGATCTTCAAGAACAAACTAAATGAAAATGGGGAGATTATAAAGAACACAACCAAATTAGTTTTCAAAGGATATTCCCAAGTAGAAAGTATTGATTTTGAAGAGACTTTCTCTCCAATAGCAAGACTTGAGGCCATCAGAATGTTCCTGGCATTTGCATGCTTCAGAAATTTCAAAATCTATCAGATGGATGTCAAATCAACATTCCTTAATGGGACACTAGCAGAAAAAGTCTATGTTGAGAAACTAGAAGGATTCATGTTAACAAAAAATCAGGACTATGTGTTCAAGATAAAAAAGGCTCTGTATGGTCTTAAACAAGCCCTAGAGCATGGTTCTCAAGGCTTGATCAGTACCTACAAAAACAAGGATATAAGAGAGGGACTATTGATAGAAACTTATACATCAAAATTGAGGATCAAAACATGATTTTTTGGGTGGTATATGCAGATGACATCATATTTGGAAGTAATCTTACTACACTAAGAAGAAACTTTGCAGTCAAAATGCAAGAAGAATTTGAAATGTCTATGTTGGGAGATCTGTCCTTTTTCTTAGGTTTACAAGTAAATCAAAGAAAAAATGGAATATTCGTTTCCCAAGACAAATATGTCAAGGAAATGCTAAAGAAATTCCAAATGGAGGACAATAAACCTATTAGTACTCCCATGGTCACTGAATGTAAACTAAGCCTAGAAGATGATTCACCAAAAGTGTACCAAATGATGTACATATCAATGATTGGAATTTTTCTCTATTAAAAAACAAGACTTGATATCATACAAGTTGTAGGACTCGTGGGGAGATTCCAATATGCACCTAAAGAAACTCACTTAAAAATAGTAAAGATAATATTCATATATCTTAAAGGCATATTAGAACTTGGATTATGGTATTCAAAAGATAAAGACTTCAATCTAAATACATACACTGATGCAGATTGGGTCGGTAGTATAGATGATAGGAAAAGCACCAACGGAGGATCATTTTTTCTAGGCAAATGTCTGGTAGCATGGCTAAATAAGAAGAAAACATCTACAACATAGGCAAAATACATTGCTGCTGCATCATATTGCACACAAGTTCTTTGGATGAAGTAAACATTAGAAGATTTACAAATAATATATGATAATCCCATTACTATTAATGGTGATAACACTAGTTCCATAATCATATCTAAAAATCCAATAATGCATTCTAAAACCAAACACATCCCAATTAAATACCATTTCCTAAGAGATCAGGTTACCCAAAAAATAGTTAAAATAGTGTATGTAGACACTAAAGAACAGATTGCATACATTTTCACAAAACCTTTGCCCATGAGTAATTTTGAAAATCTTCGATAGAAATTAGGAGTAATTCAAAAACTTGATTAAAAACCATAAAATCGTATCAGAAGGGGCACATGGTCAAGGGGGGAATTGCCACAGAGGGAGCAAAGAAAGATCCCCTCTGTCATTGCTGTCAAAGGGGGAGGAAATTTATAAGAGAATAAATTTAAAAAAAGAAAAAGGTTTCCATCAATGCCAAAGGGGGAGAATGTTGGACACAGTGGTATGATATTGTCATTGATGTCAAATAGGGAGCAGAAGAACATTAAACCGAAGCTGAGATGGGAGAACACATTGCAAAAGTGATTTTGGGATCAAATTCCCAATAGATCAATTAGATAGAACCCTCCGAACTCTGAGGAAACTCTATTACAGTTGGGAGATATGATAATCAATGATCATTGACCAAAGTCACAAATCAATGATCTTGGTCCAGTCGGAATCTAAGTGTAAAGCCAAAGAGGTTAGGAGGAATTATGTTCGTTGTTGAAGTTTTCGAGACATTCTAGGACCGTCAGATTGAGATGAAGTCATCTAGTTGAGTTATCATTTGCAAAGGAGACCAATCGATCTCTTTCCTTTCTCAAGGTTAGAAAACCGTCTTCATCACCTGTTATTTGTTTTGAGCAACCACTGTCAACATACCAATAAAGTTTCTTGTGTTTACCTTGTAGAGTGAGTGCACATTCTTCATTGTTATATTGATTCTTCTTTCTTATCCATATTCTTTGTTGAGGTTCTTGTCTGTGACTGTTGTTATTCTGTTGTGATTCTCTAGGAGGGACTGCCATTCTACAAGATTTGGCAATGTTTCCAAAGTTGTTGCACTTGTAGCATTACACTTCAATTCTCAAGGATTCAAACATGTTGTAGCTTCTTCTCTGTGTTTTACTAGGCCTTCGTGGACAACCATTTTGTGCATGACTTTCATAGTTGTTTCTGTTTCTGCTATTTTCTCTGCAATTTACAACTTGATGTCCAAAATTGTTACATGAATAACATAAACCAAAGAAGATAGTTTGAAACTTGGGAGTTGAATATCTTCTGAAAGTAGTTACTCTTATGAATCCTTCTTCTTCTTGGGGCCTTCTTGTTTCCGACAGTCGTTGATTCTAAATTCTGAATCTTTTGGGTGGAGGAGTGTCCCTGTGATCTTCCTTGTAAAACTTCTTGTCTCCTATGACTGTCTCTGCATACCTTCTTCGATGCGTTTCTTGATCTGTTTCTTTGTATCTTTATCCCTTTTCTATCTGATTTTATCCAAGTCCAGACTTGTCATGATTTGGTCTCTGACTGTTAACAATGTTGTCCAAAACTTTAGATCTATTCTGCATGTTTTTCTTTTGAAGATCCTTTCTCAATTTTACAATCTCTACTTCCAAATTTCCAATGACACTGTCTCTTTCTTCTAATCGTTCTTTGAGTGCTTCATCAATTCTTTTGTCATATTCAACTTGAACTTTTAATTTAGTGATCGTATGGTCTAGTTCTTCAGTGTAGGAATTTTGATTTTCCTCTTTTCTTTTTAGTTCCGTCTGTAGTGACTTGTTTTTATTCTTTTCTCTTTTTATAACTTCTATAGAACTAAAAAGTTATTCTTTGTAGTCAAATTTTTCCTCTTCATATTATTCTTTGGTTCCTTCTTCATCATAAATTTCTATTTCCATGAATAAAACCCTTTCTGTATCACTTTCACTATCTTCATTTTCGTCTAATGAGATGATGTCTTCTTTAGTGCAAAATCTTTTCTTGAAGAATTTATTTTTGGTTCTTTTGCATTTATATACTTGTTTGTTATTTGAGTCATCTTATTCATTTATTTTCTTTTTGTTATGGGGACATTTGTTAGAGAAATGACCAATACCATCACAATTAAAACAAATCAATGGAAGCTTACCTCTATATTTTCAATCGGTTCCCTTTTTCAGTCTTCTGATGAAGTTGGCTACTTCTTCATCATCTTCTGAGATGTAACTGTTGTTGTTGTATGACCTTTCCTATTGCTTTCCCATTTTCTTTGACTTCTTGGATTCTTTCAATGATCCTTCTTTTGTAACCAGATTCTCTTGTTCAGTTCTCATTTCATATGTTGTGAATATTCCATGTAGCTCAAACATGCTTATTGAATCCATATATGTTCTTTCTTATGGTGCTGAGATCTTGGGATCAATTCTCATTGGAAGAGATCTTACCACCTTTTGAAAAATTATAGATTCATCAACTTATTCTCCCAATACTCTAATTGATTTCACTATTTCATCAACTTGCAAAAAGTAAGATGTAATACTATCATCTTCCTTCATCTTAAGCTGTTGAAATTGACCTCTCTAAGTTTGAAGCTTTATTTCCTTGACTTTTGTATCTCCTTCATATAGATTCTGAAGTTTGTCCCAAATATCTTTTGCGGAGCTGCAATGCATAACTTTAACATATACTGAATCAACCAGACCATTCGGGAGTTCATTTTTGGCTTTTGAATTATTCAAGGGTAGTTTGTTTCCATTTTCATTTGTTGGAGGAACGACTGGTTCTTTATATCCATCTACTATTGATTGCTAGACTTAAAATCCATGTTCTTGTATATATGTTTACATCCTTCTACTCCATAATGCATAGTTTTGTCCATCAAACTGTGGTATTCCATTTTTATACATATTGTTTCTCTACATTATCTACCTTTCAGTGGTTAAAATAATTTATGAAGGAGCTGACTCTGATACCAATTGTTGGATTACTAAGAGGGGGGTGAATTAGTAATAGATATTTTTAATCCTTTAAAAAATATATATAAGTTTTTTTTTATATTTATGATCAATATACCATTATAATTCAACAATATCAGAGTAAATAAACCATGAACAATGAACAATCATACACATACACAGTAGACCAATATTTTTACGTGGAAACCCAATGCGGGAAAAAACCACGAAATGTTTTTTCTTATATGTCTTTAAAAATTGCATTCATTAGAAGCACCAACATCCTTTGTTCTCTAGCTGTAACTGGAAGGAGGCTCTGACCCCCTATATTTTTAGGCTACAACATGAGGGAAGCTCCAACTCCACAATTCTTTGAATAAAACCAGAAGGAGGCTACAAACCCCTATTTTCTCCGATTACAATCGGAAGGTGACTACAACCAACTATCCCTGCCTCATCCAACCACACTAAAAAATAAGTTTCAAATGATGAAACCACTGCCACACTGTCCCTGTGAGATATACCATTGTAAACCTCTACCAATTTGTGAAAACAACCTGTAACCAACCTGTGCCAACAACCTGTAATCAATATTGTACCAACAAATACCAACATGTACACGACCTGTATATGTTGCAGATCATGTATGTACGTGTCTTTTCTATACTGTGTCCTGCGTATGTACGTGGCCTATCTATACTGCAACCTACATATGTACACGACCTATCTATACTACAACCTACGTACACCTTCAGAAAGCTATGGTTTTCACCTTTTCTGAAACTTCAACAACTTTGCTACCTCTGTCAAATCAACCTACAACATGTTACTATGTCCAATCTATAGATATTACCTATGCATACATCATCATACATATCCATTAACCAAGTGCATCTATATTTCTCTAGTCATGTGCCATGCATGTGTATATAATCATGATCAAGTGTAATAAACTTCACATGAACTAGACATCAAACCCTCAGTGATGTGCAACTTCAAACTTCACAAAAAACCTCACAACCACTTCACAACCAAAATCCCTCAACCATGTACCAAAAATATCTCAACCATGTGCCAAGAAATACAAGATATGCCTCAACAATAACAAGATGTATCCATGATAAATATAAGATATACCAACACTATATTTATATAGATATGACTTATACAATAAGTTCCATACAACCAATAGCCTCCCTATGGAAAATCCTCAAGCCCCCATAACCATATCTCATGTAGACAACAATATCCAACTACTCATAAAAATAGGATATACCTTTTGAACCTATAGATAGATATGTTGTACCTGATCACTGTAGACCTTCTTGGGAGCTTGATTTTAGACTTTAAGAAGCTACCACCCTCATAAATTCAAGATTTCATAGATTTTAAGCTGTATACTCCCTTTTATACTTCCATCCCGCATACATACACAACTTCTTCCACTGCAGCGCACGTACACCTCAAAAACTAGGGTTTTTTTTTAGTATTTCTTTTACTCCAAAAATTTCCCCGTCAACCCTTCTAGCTACCTCATACTTGTGTAACTTCATATGTATCAATGAGTACCTGCAATAAACCTTACACAATAATAGATATTCAATATGCTCAATAGTTGATAATAAGAGACCCTGGCTCTCTTATTTGTACTCTCCAAGTAGCTTCCTCTAGGAGTTACCTTCTAACCAACTTAACCCAACTTTCTTCTTTTAGGGATAACCCACTTCTAACCACTTGTCCACTTATAAACACTTTATCCACAAATAGTAAACTCTCCACTTCTAGTTGAAACTAATTTATTTTTAATTATTTTCCTATTGCAACAACTTAACCCATGATTAATGCCTAGTTTCACCCACTTTGACTAGTCAACTTCTTCTATGGATTTATAGAATAATTATACTTCTTTGACCTTCTAGATGATTATAGATAACTCAAGAGGGTTCTCCAACTTCACAAAGCCGTAACTCACTAACCGTGAGGATTTATGTGATGTCCCACATATCACCGGAAATGGCATGACATGTGATATACATCTAGAATAGTCTTACCTGCAAATGCACTGATATTCATACCATTATACCTCAAACAATATTTAGTCCCTTATCCATATTATTGGTGCTATAAACATTTGCTACCGGACTTGATTCAAGGGTTGACATCAATGAAAACCAATCCAATTAATCAACAATATCCCCCTTTGGCATTGATGGAAACACTATGATGTAATACTGAAGTCATAACACTCATGTTCCCCTTGTGACCATCGATCCCCCTGGAAACATGACTTCTTTATCTCTCTCCAAGAATATAACTCTCTATCCATGCATCTGATGACTCTCTCCCCCTTTGACATCAATGACAAAATCAACTTCCCTTTGGGGTTGCTCCCCCTAACTGAACTGACTGCGGGGATGCTCTCCTTGACTGAACTCTTCCTAAACCTTCTCCCCCAAACTAAATTGTCCTATTTATGGTTCTTCCTCGTGTAAATATAAGACATATAAGAATAACATTCATAGGATTCCCTTGGAAGTGGTTTTGTAAATATGTCTGCAATCTGTTCTTTGGTGCCAACATACTCAACTAGGATGTTCTTCTCTGCACCCTGTTCCCATAGAAAATGATACTTTATTGGAATGTGCTTCGTCTTAGAGTGCATCACTGGATTCTTTGAGATACTTATGGCACTTGTATTATCACAATATATCATAATGGGTTCATCATACTTAACGTGTATATCTATCAAAATTTGTTTCATTCTTAGAACTTATGTACAACATGTTGCTGCTACAATATACTCTACTTCGGCTCTAGACAATGATACTCATGTTTGTTTGTTTCTTAGCAAAGATACCAAACACTCACCCAAGTAGAATGTTGCTCCACTTGTACTTCTTCGGTCACCATTGCAACCTTCCCAATCTGCATCTATGTAGGAAATATGTGATAGATCCTTTCCTTTTGGATACCATAATCCAAACTCTTTTGTACCCTTGAGATATCTGAATATCCTCTTTACTACTAGAACATGTGATTCCTTTCGTGCTTCTTGAAATCGTTCCACTTGTCCAACAGCCTGCATGACATCTGGTCTGGATGTTGTCACATAAAGTAAGTTTCCAATCATTGACCTGTACTTCATCTGATCTTTAGAATTTGAATCATCATATTTACTTAACTTAAAACCGGTCTGCATAGGAGTATTGACTGGTTTGCAATATTCCATTCCGAACCTCTTTAAAATTTATCTGATATACTTGGTTTGAGAAATAAAAATGCCTTGGTTGCTTTGGCATATCTAAAGACCCAAATATAAGGATAACTCTTTAGGTAATGACATTTCAAATTCATTCTGGATATCCTTTGCAAATGTTTTTCTCATCATTTCATAATCACTTCTAAAGATAATATCATCAACATAAAATTCAATTAACAAAATACTATCTTGATTTACCTTGATGTAGAGGTTGTTGTTTGCATTTCCTTTCCTGAACCCTTGATGCTATAAATATTTGTCCAGACTAGAATACCATGCTTTGGGGGCCTTTTGGAGACCATACAAAGCTTTCTTCAACATGCAAACATAATTTTCATTTTCTGACAAATGAAATCCTTCTAGTTTCTCAATGTAGACTTCTTCTTCTAGATCCCCATTCAAGAAGGTTGATTTCATGTCCATCTGATACACTTTGATATTCTTACAACATACATAAGCTAGGATCAACATGATTACTTCCATTCTAGAAATTGGGGAAAATGTCTCTTTACAGTCGATACCTTCAACATGTGTGTATCATTTACATACCAATCTAGCTTTATTCCTGGTAACATGCCCATCTTCATTCAATTTGTTTCTGAAGACCCACTTTGTGCCAATCACATTCTTGTACCTTGGCCTTGGAACCAATTCCCAAGTGTCATTCTTCTCTATCTGATCCAACTCTTCATCCATGGATTTTATCTAGAATTCATCATTGTTTGATTCTTCAAAGATGCTTGGCTCAATCGAGGATAAGAGTGCTAGGTGCAGTTGTTCTGGTGAACAAATTCTTCTGCTAGTATCAACTCCTGCATATTTTTTCCCAATAATATGATCGGATGGATCATTTTTCTGTCTTATTTTGCTAGGTGTCTTTGGAGGTACTTGAATATCTTGTTGTTATTTCTCTTCTACTTCTAACTTATCTTCTTCATCTTCCCCTTATGCTACTTCTTCCCGAACATGTTCCATTTAATCCTTTTCTTCTTCCTTTATTTTTCATCCACCTATCTCATCAACCGTCACATTGATGATTTCAAAAACTTTGTTGAGCCTTAGATTGAAACATTTGTATGCTTTCCTTGTGCTCAAATACCCAACAAGTATGCCTTTTTCCACATGAGATTCAAACTTTCTCATTCTTCCATCTTCTCTTTTGATGTAACATTTACTTCCAAAAACTCAGAATTGCTTCACATTCGATGGTCTTCCTTTCCATAGCTTGTAGGGAGTCTTATCACTATTGTTTCTAAGCATTACTCTATTTTTTATATGAACTATTGTATGCACTTCATGTTCCCAAAAGATATCTGTCAACTTGGAATCCATTAATGTAGTTCGATCCATTTCCTGTATTGTAGTTTTCTTCCTTTTGAAAACACCATTCTTTTGAGGTGTCCTAGCAATAAAGAATTGTCATTTTATTCCATGCTTTCTGCATAAATCCATAGATTCCTTTGATGTAAACTGTCCTCCATTATCAGATCTCAAACATTTGATTTTTGAGTCAATTTCATTTTCAACCATTTCCTGCATACCTTGAAGTTATTAGATGATTTTGAATTCTTCCTCAAAAAACAAACCACAGTCATCCTTGTATAATCATCAACCAATAACATAAACTATTTCTCACCTTTTAAACCCTTTGTTCTAGTTGGTCCGACTAGATCAATATGCAAAAATTCCAGTGGTCTTGTTGTGGAGTATTCCTTTGATTTGAATTTGGTATTTGTTTTCTTTCCTTGTTGACAATGCTTGCATAAGGTGTTGGTTGGCTTCATGATTTGGGGCATTTCTCTGACTGCTTCCTTTTTTCTGACTTTGACAAGGTTGTAAAATTTTATGTGACCGATTCTTCTGTGACATAGCCAAACTTCATCCTCCTTTCCTAGACAACACTTTTGATATCCAATTTCACTTAATACATATATGTTTCTTGATGTTCTTACATCTGTTGCAACCAATCTACTTGAACCTTCTTTTCTTATCTCTCACTTATGTGAATCAAACACAAGTTTGTGACCTTGGTCACACATTTGAATTACACTTAGAAGATTATGTTTCATATCTTCCACTAGTAGAACATTTTCTTCCTTGGTATCCTTGTTTCCAATTCTGAGTGTGCCTCTTCCAATGATTCTAGCCGAGTCATCGTTTCCAAAGGAGACCGATCCATATCTTTCTTTTCTCAACGTTAGAAACCTGTCTTCAACACATGTCATGTGTTTTAAGCAACCATTGTAAACATACCAACCAAGTTTCTTGTGTTTAGATTGTAGAGAGATTGTGCATTCTTAATTGTTATATTGATTCTTCTTTCTTATCCATATTCTTTGTTGAGGTTCCTCTCTGTGACTATTGTTATTCTGTTGTGATTCTCTAGGAGGGACTATCATTCTACAATATTTTGCCATGTGTCCAAAGTTGTTTCACTTGTAGCATTACACTTCACTGCTCAAGGATTCAAAGATGTTGTAGATTCTTCTATGTGTTTCACTAGGCCTTCTTGGATAACCATTTTGTGCATGAATTTCATAGTTGTTTATGTTTCTGTTTTTTGTTCTACAATTTACAGTTTTATGTACAAAATTGTTACATGAATAACATAAACCAAACAATATAGTTTGATACCTAGGAATTGGAGATATTCTGAAAGGAGTTACTTCTCTTAATACTTCTTCTTCTTGGGGCCTTCTTGTTTTTGACTGTCGTTGATTCTGAAATCTGAATCTTCTGGGTGGAGGGGTGTCCCTGTGATCTTCCTTGTAAAACTTCCTGTCTCCTCTGATTTTCTTTGCATAGCTTCTTTGATGTGTTTCTTCATGTGTTTCTTTGGATATTGATCCCTTTTATGTTTGATTGTATCCAAGTACATACTAGTCATTATTTGGTCTCTAACTGTTAATAATGTTGTCCAAAACTTTAGATCTATTCTGCATGTTTTTATTTTGGAGATCCTTTCTCAATGTGACAATCTTTGATTCCAATTTTCCAATGATTATGTCTCTTTCTTCTATTCGTTTTTTGTGTTTTTCATCAATTATTTTATCGTCTTCAACTTGAACTTTTAATTTAGTGATCATCTGCTCTAGCTCTTTAGAGTTGGAATTTTGAGTTTCCTCTTTTCTTTTTAGTTCCACATGTAGTGACTTTTTTTACTTATTTTCTCTTTTGATAACTTCTAAAGAACTCAACAGTTTTTCTCTGTAGTTAAATTCTACCTCTTCATATTATTCTTCGGTACCTTCTTCATCAGAATTTTCTATTTCCATGAATATAACCCTTTCTATATCACTTTCATTATCTTCATCTTCGTCTAATGAGATGATGTCTTCTTTAGTGCAAAATCTTTTCTTGAAGAATTTATTTTTGGTCCTTTTGCCTTTATATACTTGTTTGTTATTTGAGCCATCTTCTTCATTTATTTTCTTTTTGTTATGGGGACATTTTTTAGAGAAATGACCAATACCATCACAATTAAAACAAATCAATGGAAGCTTACCTCTATATTTTCCACCGGTTCCCTTTTTTAGTCTTGTCACGAAGTTGGCTACTTATTCATTATCTTCTGAGATGTCACTGCTGATGTTGTATGAATTTTCCTGTTGATTTCCCTTTTGATTTGACTATATTGTAGCCTGCTTTTGTATGCGGTCTATCTATACTGCAGCCTGCATACACCTTCTGAAAGCTATGGTTTTCACCTTTTCTGAAACTTCAACCACTTTGTTGGATCTGTCAAATCAACCTGCAACCTGTTTCTGTGTCCAATCTATAGCTATGACCTATGCATACATCATCATACATATCCCTTAACCAAGTGAATCTATATTTCTCTAGTCATGTGCATGCATGTGTATATAATCATTATCAAATGTAATAACCCTCACATGAACTAGACATCAAACCCTCAATGATATGAAACTTCAAACTTCACAAAAACTTCACAACCACTTCACGACCAAAATCCCTCAACCATATACCAAAACACTCTCAACCAAGTGCCAATAAATACAAGATATGCCTCAAGACTAACAAGATGTATCCATGATAAATATAAGATATACCACCATTATATTTTTGTAGATATGGATTATACAATATGTTCCATAGAACCAATAGCCTCCCTAGGGAAAATACTCAAACCCCCATAACCATATCTCATGTAGACAACAATATCCAACTACTCATAAAAATAGGACATACCTTTTGAACCTGTAGATAGATCTGTTGTACTAGATCACTGTAGACTTGTCTGGGAGCTTGCTTTCAAACTCTAAGAATATAGCACCCTTAGGAACTCAAGATTTCATAGATTTTCAACTGTACATGGCCTTTTATAGTGCCATTCCACGTACATACACAAATTATTCCACAACAACCCATGTACACCTCAAAAACTAGGATTTTTTTTCAGTATTTCTGCAACTACAAAACTTTCGTCGTTAACCCTTCTTGCTACCTCAAAATTATGTATCTTCAAATGTATCAATGAGTACCTTCAATAAACCTTACACAATAATAGTTATTCAATATGCTCAATAGGTGCTAATAGGAGACCCTTTCTCACTTAATTGTACTCTCCAAGTAGCTTCCTCTAGGAGTTACCTTCTAACCAACTTAACCCAACTTCCTTCTTTTAGGGATAAAACACTTCTAACCACTTGTACAATTATAAAAAATTTATCCACAAATAGCAAAATATCCACTTCTAGTTGCAACTAATTTATTTATAATTATTTTCTTATTGCAACAACTTAACCCATGATTAACTCCTAGTTTCACCCTCTTTGACTAGTCAACTTCTTATAGGGATTTCTAGAATATTTTGACTTTGATCTTCTAGGGGCTTCTAGATAACTCAAGAGGGTTCCCCAACTTCACAAAGACATAACTCTCTAACCGTGAGTTGTTATGTGGAGTTCCACATATCACCAGAAATAGCATGACATGTGCTATCTATCTAGAATAGTCTTAATTGCAAATAAATTAATCTCCATACCATTATATCTCAAACAATATTGCATCCCTTATCCATACTATTGGGGCTACCATAATTTTCTACTGGAGTTGCTTCAAGGGTTGACATAAATGACAACCAACCAAATTAATAAAAAAAACCCTAAACATCCAAAACCCTAACCCTAGAAGATGAAACACCAAAAGGTTTTTGGCCCCCAATGTGGTTAGTTGATATGTCAACTTCCCCGGGGAATAAATTTTGCATATGATATCTGTTTGGGGTGCTCGATATCCTGTCAGAAAGGTCTATCTCAAAAGTAAACATTTCATCTGGCCTAGAATTTTCCTTCAACTACATGCAAGGCACTATCATCCCAAAAAAATGTCATTTAAGGCCTCAAAACAACCCCAAAAATTTGGGATCTGAAAACAATAGAAAAACTGCCAAGATGTGGAACCATTAAGAATTAGTGGAAAACATGGGCGGCCACCAGTATCCACCTGGATCATTCATCCCCCCTTATGAATTAATGGTCCCCATTGCATCAAGTTCCTCCATCAGATCGGGAAACTTCTATTGAATCTCACTCATGGTGAGCCACTTTCCTTGGTGAAGAAACTGCTCTTCTTTGACATCCCAATAGTGTTAGATGTTCTGCTAGTAGGTGACCTTCATATTGGTGTCCATGATCTGATAAAATGTCTCTTGTTCAATGAATTCATGATTGATTTATATAGGGTCCATTTTCTTGATCGCATATGAAGTGTCCTAGAGAGGTGGAAAATATGGTCGAAGCAGTTCCACATTAAATATGGGGGGCAAGCCAAGGAAAGGGGGAATACTAAATTAAAAATAATTCTCACCGATAATTTTGGTCATGGTGTAAGGCCTATATCAAAGTGTTTGAAGCTTCTGATGGGGTCCTATGAGGCACTCTTTCTGCAAATTCAACCATACCTTATGTCCCACCTGAAACTTGTGTGGTACTTGATGTTGATCATGGAACTACTTGTACTTGGAATTGTATTTCTGCAAAATATCATGAACATGTTGTTGAATGTGATGGATTCATTAAACTAATTTGGGTACTTGATCTACCTCGGTCTAATCATGGGAGGACTCTTCTCGTGCAACTGCAATGGTTAGAGATATGTCAGTGCAGGCCAATGGTCGGAACCCTAAGCACGACTGAAAAGGTTTGTGGCCAATAGAGTTGTGGAGGGATATGTTTTATCTATGTTGAACATAAAGAAGGCTCTCATCCCACGTGTATGGATGTTTATAATTGTATATCCTCAAGATATGAAAAATCATCCTGTTGACTACCTCTGTTTTTCCATCAGTCTATGGGTGGAAGGCAATCGATTTGGTCAAATTGGTGTCCATCATCGACCATAGGATGGAATAGAAAGTTATGAGGAACCTACTATCTCGATATAAAATAATGGGTTGTGGGAGCCCAAAATGAACCCAAACATGTTCAAATAATAGCTTAATGGTGGCCTCGGCTGCTATACTCTTCTTCCATGGTGCCAAAACTACCATCTTAGATAATCAATGTCATTCTTGGTTGAAGGTAGACCAGACATGTAATCCATGGAAATTGACTCCCAAGTCCTATCAGGAGTATTCAAAGGATTGTATAGCCCCTGCTTATTGATGGATGGTTTGGAAATGGAATAGGCAATGTAGGTTATGATATACTCACAAACATCTTGTTGAATCTTGAATCAATACAAATGATTTTGCAATACTTCCACTATTTTTTCCATGACAAAGTATCATGTCACTCGACTGTAATGAGATTCCCAAATAATATTTTCATGCTCACTTGAAGGAACAAAAAGATGGCTCATATGGCATAGTAATCCATCCTGGAAATGAAAGCCTAGAACTAATTTTCTTGCGTTCAATTTCTGATAGGTAGCAACAAATTCAGAGACATTGTTGTATAATTTTGGCAACCTGGAGGTCCCATGCCCATAAGAGTTAATAATTATATTTAGTGCTGCAACCGAGGGTCTATTGAGGTAGTATGCAACATGGTTGGTGCTGCCATTCTTGTACTTGATGTTCAACTGGAATTTTTGTAGGTACGTGGACCACTTATGATGACGATCATTCTGTAACTTTCCTTTTGTTTACATGAATTACAGAGGCTTGTGATTAGTGTAGATGACTAGGATTATGATTACATAGGTTTGTGATTAGGGTATCTGCGAACAACATCAGATAGTGTTTCACTATGATAGGCCACTAGATTCCCATGCTGAGTGAGGATTGCACCGAGCATAATATGAAGCATTTTTCTTAATCTCAAATGGTTGTTGTAGGTATGTAAGAATAAGGATTGGTTCTAAGCAGAGGTGGAATATTAAATCCTCGAATTATTTTTGTTGTGATACGACCCAAACAAATTGGCCTTGGATCCATCATTGGTCACTTATCTTAGGGCCCAAGTGATATGAGAGAACCCCAAAAAAAACCCGCAGCATAAGTTGGTGAGGCTCAATAAGTTATGGAGCTCGATCAATGTCTTCGGGGCCAACCAATCACAGATAACTTGGATTTTGGTTGGATCCACATTCATACCCTGCTCATCCATAATGTATACAAAGTTTTGAATTCTCTACATCTAAAAGGAACACTTCTCTAAATTGGCATATAACTTGTGATGTCATAGGGTTCCCAGGACCTGTTGGATGTGCTTCAAATGTTCCTCCCATATTTGGCTAAAGATGAGGATGTCATCCAGATATATGACCAAAAAGGAGTTTTTAAATGGCCACAATATATCATCCATCATTCTCATGCATGTGGTCAGGGCATTAGTCAAGATGAAAGGCATGACCAGCCACTCAAAGAGACCTTCATTGGACTTGAAGGTTGTCTTCCATAATCCACTTGAATAATTTGACTTCTTTGACCTTCTAGGGGATTCTAGATAACGCAAGAGGGTTCTCCAACTTCAGAAAGCCATAACTCTCTAACTGTGAGGAGTTATGTGACGTTCCACATATCATCAGAAATGGAATGACATGTTCTATCCATATAGAATAGTCTTACCTACAAATACACTGGTATTCATACCATTATACCTCAAAAAATATTGAGTCCCTTATCCATATTGTTGGGGCTACCATAATTTTCTACTAGAGTTGCTTCAAGGGTTGACATCAATGAAAATCAATCCAATTAATCAAAAATCTCCCCCTTTGGCATTGATGGAAACAATTTGATGCAATACTAAAGTCATAACAATCATGCTCCCCATGTGCCCATCTCTCCCCCTGGAAACATGCCTCCGTTCTCTCTCTCCAAGCATCTAACTCTCTATCCATGCATCTGATGAATCTCTCCCCATTTGACATCAATGGAAAAGGTAACTTCCCATCGGACCTTCTCCCCCTAAATGAACTGTCCTTAGAGTTGTTGATCTCCCTGACTGAACTCTTCTTGAACCTACTCCCCCAAATTGAACCATCCTATTTATGGTGCTTCTTCGTCTAAATATAAGACATATAAGAATAACATTCAAAGGCTTCCCTTGGAAGTGGTTTTGTAAAGATGTCTGCAATCTATTATTTGGTGCCAAGATACTCAACTCGAATGTTTTCTTTGCAGCCTATTCCCATAGAAAATGATACTTTATTGGAATTTGCTTCGTCTTGGAGCACATCACTGGATTCTTTGAGATACTAATGGAACTTGTATTATCACAATATATCAGAATGGGTTCATCATACTCAACCTGTATATCTGTCAAAATTTGTTTCATCCATAGAATCTGTGTACACAATGTTGTGGCTTCAATATACTTTGCTTCGCCTGTAGACAATGATACTAATGTTTGGTTCATTCTTAGCCAATATACCAAACACTCAACCAAGTAGAACGCTGCTCCACTTGTACTTCTTCAGTCATCATTGTAACCTTCCCAATCTACATCTATGTAGGCAATAAGCGATAGATCCTTTCCTTTTGGATACCATAATCCAAACTCTTATGTACCCTTAAGATATATGAATACCCTATTTACTACTAGAACATGTGATTCCTTTGGTGCTTCTTGAAATCGTGCTACTTGTCCAACTGCCTACATGACCTCTGGTCTAGATGTTGTCACATAAAGAAAAATGCCAATCATTGACCTGTACTACCTCTGACCTATAGAATTTGAATGATCATATTTACTTAACTTACAACTGGTCTGCATATGAGTATTGACTAGTTTGAAATATTCCATTCCGGACCCCTTTAAAATTTCTCTGATATACCTGGTTTGAGAAATAAAAATGCCTTGGCTACTTTGGCATATCTGAAGACCCAAAAAGAAGGAAAATTCTCCAAGTAATGAACTTTCAAATTCATTATGCATATCCTTTGCAAATTTCTGGCTCATCTTGACATCATCACTTCCAAAGATAGTATCATCAACATAAAATTCAATTAACAAAATACTATCTTGATTTACCTTGATGTAGAGGTTGTTGTCTGCATTTCATTTCTTGAACCCTTGGTGCTGTAAATATTTGTCCAGTCTAGAATACCATGCTTTGCGGGCCTGTTTGATACCATACAAGGCCTTCTTCAACTTGCAAACATAATTTTCATTCTCTGACAACTGAAATCCTTCTGGTTTCTCAATGTAGACTTCTTCTTCTAGATCCCCATTCAGGAAGGTTGATTTCACATCCATCTGATACACTTTGATATTATTTGAGCATGCATAAGATAGGATCAATATGATTACTTCCATTCTAGAAACTGGGGAAAATGTTTCTTCAAAGTCGATACCTTCAATATGTTTGTATCCTTTACATACCAATATAGCTTTATTCTCGGTAACATGTCCATCTTCATTCAATTTGTTTCTGAAGACCCACTTTATGTCAATCACATTATTGTACCTTGGCCTTGGAACCAATTCCCAAGTATCATTCTTCTCTATCTGATCCAACTCTTCATCCTTAGATTTTATCTAGAATTCATCCTTGATGGATTCTTCAAATTTGCTTGGCTTAGTTGAGGATAAGAGTGTTAGGTGCATTTGTTCTAGAGAACAAATTCTTCTTCTAGTCTCAACTCCTACATATTTTCTCCTGATATTCTGATCTGATGGATGATTGTTTTGTATTCTTTTGCTAGTTGTCTTTGGAGGTACTTGAATATCTTGTTGTTCTTCCTTTACTGCTTCTAACTGCTCTTCTTCATCTTCCCATTCTGCTACTTCTTCATGAACTTGTTCCATTGACTCCTTTTCTTCTTCCTTTATTTTTCGTCCACCTGTCTCATCAACCGTCACATTGATGCTTTCCAAAACTTTGTTGAGACTTAGATTGAAACATTTGTATGCTTTCCTTGTGCTTGAGTACCCAACAAGTATTCTTTTTTCCACATGAGAGTCGAACTTTCCTATTCTGGCATATTCTCTTTTGATGTAACATTTACTTCCGAAAAATATGAAGTGTTTCACAATCGTTGGTCTTCCTTTCCAAATCTTGTAGGGAGCCTTATCACTGTTGTTTCTAAGCATTACTCTATTTTGAATATAAACTGTTGTATGCACTGCATGTGCCCAAAATACATCTGTCAACTTGGAATCCATTAACATAGTTCGATCCATTTCTTGTACTGTCATGTTCTTACTTTCAACAACTCCATTTTGTTGAGGTATCCTAGCAACATATAATTTCTGTTTTATTCCATGCTTGTTGTAGAAACCCATAAATTCCTTTGAGGTAAAATATCCTCCATTATCAGATCTCAAACATTTGATTTTTGAATCCATTTCATTTTCAACCATTTCCTTGCATACCTTGAAGTTCTCAAATGCTTTTGACTTCTTCCTGAGAAAACAAATTGCATTCATCCTTGTATAATCATCAACCAATAACATAAATATTGCTCACCTTTTAAACCTTTGTTATAGTTGGTCCAATTAGATCAGTACACACAATTTCCAGTGGTCTTGTTGTGGATTATTCCTTTGATTTGAATTTGGTCTTTGTTTTATTTCCTTTTTGACAATGCTTGCATAAGGTGTTGGTTGGCTTCGAGATCTGGGGAATTTCTCTGACTGCTTCCTTTTTATGACTTTGACAAGGTCGTCAAATTTTATGTGACCCATTCTTTTATGCCATAGCCAAACTTCATCTGCCTTTCCTAGACAACCCTTTTCAATTCCAATTTCACATACATAGATGTTTCTTGAAGTTCTTACATCTGTTGCAACCAATCTGCTTGAACCTTCTTTTCTTATCTCTCACTTCTATGAATAAAACACAAGTTGGTGACCTTGGTCACACATTTGAATTATACTTAGAAGATTATGTTTCATATCTTCCACCAGTAGAACATTTTCTACCTTGGTATCCTTGTTTCCAATTCTGACTGTGCCTCTTCCAATGATTCTAGCTAAGACATTGTTTCCAAAGGAGACTAATCCATCTCTTTCCTTTCTCAAGGTTAGAAACTTGTCTTCATCACTTGTCATGTGTTTTGAGCAACCACTGTCAACATACCAACCAAGTTTCTTGTGTTTAACTTGTAGAGCGAGTATGCATTCTTCATTGTTATATTGATTCTTCTTTCTTATGCATATTCTCTGCTAAGGTTCCTGTCTGTGACTGTTGTTATTATGTTGTGATTATCTAGGAGGCACTGTTATTCTACAATATTTGGTCATTTGTCCAAAGTCATTGCACTTGTATCATTACACTTCACTACTCAAGGATTCAAACCTGTTGTATATTCTTCTCTTTGTTTCACCAGGCCTTCTTGGATAACCATTTTGTGCATGAATTTCATAGTTTTTTCTATTTCTGTTGTTTTCTCTGCAATTTACAACTTTATGTCCAAAATTGTTACATGAATAACCTAAACCAAAGAAGATAGTTTGATACCTGGGAGTTGAATATCTAATGAAAGGAGTTAATCTTATGAATTCTTCTTCTTCTTGAGAAATTCTTGTTTCTGATTATCGTTGATTCTGAAATATGAATCTTCTAGGTGGAGGAGTGTCCTTATGATATTCCTTGTAAAACTTCTTGTCTCCTCAGACTATATCTGCATAGCTTCTTGGATGTGCTTCTTGATATGTTTCTTTGGAGATTGATACCTTATATGTTTGATTTTATCCAATTCTGGACTTGTCATGATTTGGTCTCTGACTTTTAATAATGTTGTCCAAAACTTTAGAGGTATTCTAAATTTTTTTCTTTTAAAGATATTTTCTCAATGTGACAATAAACGCTGCCAAATTTCCAATTATCCCATCTCTTTCTTCTAATCGTTCTTTGAGTGGTTCATCAATTCATTTGTCTTCTTCAACTTGAAATTTTAATTTAGTGATCATCTGCTCTAGCTCTTCAAAGTTGGAATTTTGAGTTTCCTCTTTTCTTTTTAGTTCCACATGTAGTGACTTGTTTTTCTTCTTTTCTCTTTTTATAACTTTTATAGAAATCAACAATTCTTCTCTGTAGTCAAATTCTTCCTCTTCATATTCTTCTTTGGTGCCTTCTTCATCGGAATTTTCTATTTCCATGAATAAAACACTTTCTGTATCACTTTCATTGTCTTCATCTTCATCTGATGAGATGCTATCTTCTTTAGTGTAAAATCTTTTCTTGAAGAATTTATTTTTGGTCGTTTAGCCTTTATATACTTGTTTGTTATTTGAGTAATATTCTTCATTTATTTTCTTTTTGTTATGGGGAAATTTGTTAGACAAATGACCAATACCATCATAATTAAAACAAATCAATGGAATCTTACCTCTGTATTTTCCACCAGTTCCCTTTTTCAGTCTTGTGATGAAGTTGGCTACTTCTTCATCATATTCTGAGATGTCATTGTTGTTGTTGTATGAATTTTCCTGTTTCTTTCCCTTTTTCTTTGAATTATTGGATGCTTTCAATGATGCTTCTTTTTAACTGGATTCTCTTGTTCAGTTCTCATTTCATATGCTATGAATATTCCATGTAGCTTAAACATGCTTATTAAATCCATATATGTTCTTTATTCTAGTGATGATATCTTAGGATCAAATATCAATGGACAAGATCTTAGTACCTTTTGAACAATTATAGATTCATCAACTTCTTCTCCCAATCCTCTAATTGCATTCATTGTTTCATCAACTCACAAAAATTAAGCTTTAATATTCTCATGTTCCTTCATCTTAAGATAGTCAAATTGTAAGTTTGAATCTTTACTGCCTTGACTTTTGCATATCCTTCATATACATTCTGATTTTATCCCAAATATCATTTCCAGAGATTCAATGCATAAATTTAACATATATCGAATCAACCAGACCATTCAGAGGTGCATTTTTGGCTTTTGAATTATTTAGGCCGAGTTTCCTTCCATTATCATTTGTTGGAGGAACGATTGGTTCTTTATATCCATCTACTACTGATTGCCAGATTTCAAATCCCCGTTCTTGTATATATGTTTTCATCCTTTTGCTCCAGAATGCATAGTTGTGTGCATCAAACTGTGGTATTCCATTTTTATACATATTGTTTCTCTCCATGATCTACCTTTCAATGGTTAAATTGATTTCTGAAGGAACCGGCTCTAATAGCAATTGTTGGATTACTCGGAGGGGGGTGAATTAATAATAGATATTTTTAATCCTTTTATCCACAATATATAAGTATTGTTTATATTTATGATCAATATACCATTATCATTCAAAAAGAGCAGAGTAAATAAACCATGAACAATGAACATTCATACACATGCACATACACCAATATTTTTACGTTGAAACCCAATGTGGGAGAAAACCACAAAATGCTTTTTCTTATATGTCTTTAAGAATTACATTCATTGGAAGCACCAACTTCCTTTGTTCTCTAGCTACTACTAGAAGGAGGCTCTGACCCCCTATATTTTCAAGCTACAACCTGATGGGAGATCCAACTCCACAATACTCTGACTACAACCAGAAGGAGGCTACAACCCCCAATGTTCTATGACTACAATCGGAAGGTGGTTACAACCAACTATCCTTTCCCCATCCAACCAGCCCAAAATGTAAGTGTCAAATGATGAAACCACTGCAACACTATCCCTGTGAGATATACCACTGTAAACCTGTACAAATCTATGCCAAGAAACTGTAACCAATCTGTGACAACAACCTGTAGTCAATATTGTACCAGACGTTAGCATGTACCAACAAATACCAACAGGTACACGACCTGTATATGCTGCAGCTCATGTATGTACGCACCTTGTCTATACTGCATCATGTGTATGTATGCGGCCCGTATATACTACAGCCTGTGTACACATTCAAAAAGCTATGGTTTTCACCTTTTCTGAAAATTCAACCACTTTGTTGCCTCTGTCAAATCAACTTGCAAATTGTCATTGTTTCCAATCTATAGCTATGACCTATGCTTACATCATCATACATATCCCTTAACCAAGTGCATCTATATTTCTCTAGTCATGTGCCATGCATGTGTATATAATCATGATCAAGTGTAATAACCCTCACATGAACTATACATCGAACCCTCACTAATATGTAACTTCAAACTTCACAACCAAAATCCCTCAAGCATGTACCAAAAATATCTCAACCATGTGCCAAGAATTACAAGATATGCCTCAACACTAACAATATGTATCCATGATAAATATAAGATATACTGACACTATATTTATGTAGATATGGTTTATACAATAAGTTCCATACAACCAATAGCCTCCCTAGGGAAAATCCTCAAATCCCCACAACCATTTCTCATGTAGACAACAATATCCAACTACTCATAAAAATAGGACATACCTTTTGAACCTGTAGATAGATCTGTTGTACTTGATCACTATAGACTTTCCCGGAGCTTGCTTTTAGAATGTGAGAAGCTATAACCATAAACAACTCAAGGTTTCATATCTTTTCAACTATGCACACACTTTTATACTACCATCCCATGTACATATGAAACTTCTTCCACTGCAACCCACTTACACCTAAAAAACTAGGTTTTTTTTTCCAGTATTTCTGCAACTCCAAAACTTTCACCGTCAACACTTCTTGCTACCTCAGACTTGCATAACTTCAAATGTATCAATGAGTATCTGAAATAAACCTTACACAATAATAGATATTCAATAAGAAACTACATTGTAGCATGGGAGGACTCTTCCTGTGCAACTGCAATGGGTAGAGCTACGTCAATGCGGGCCAATGGTCGAAACCACAAGCACACCTGAAAAGGGTTGTGGCCAATAGAGCTATGGAGGGATCTATTGTATCTATGTTGAACATAAAGAAGACTCTCATCCCATGTGCAGGGATGTTTATAATTGTATATCCTCAAGATATGAAAAATCATCGTGTTTACTACCTCTGTTTTTCCATCATTCTATGGATGGAAGGCACTCAATTTGCTCAACTTGGTGTCCATTATCAACCATAGGCTGGACCATAAAGTACTGAGGACCCTACTGTCTCTATCTAAAATAATGGGTTATGGGAGCCCAAAATGAACCCAAACATGTTCAAAGAATACCTTAGTGGTGGCCTTGGCTGCGATACTCTTCTTTCAGGGTGCCAAAACTACCATCTTAGAGAATCGAAACCATACTTGGTTGAAGGTAGATCAGACATGAAATCCATGGAAATGGACTCCCAAGGCCTATCAAGAGTATTCATAGGGTTGTATATCCCTACTTCTTTATGGATGGTTTGGAAATGGCATAGGTAGTGTAGGATATGATATACTCGCGAACATCTTGTTGAAGATTCAACTAATAAAAATGCTTTTGTAGTACTTCCACTATTTTGCCATGCCAAAGTTTCATGTCACTCGATTATAATGAGATTACCAAATCATATTTTCATGCTCACTTGAAGGAACACAAATATGGCTCATATGGCATAGCAATCCATCCTCGAAATGAAAGTCTAGAGCTAATTTTCCTGCGCTCAATGTCTGATAGTGTTGGGCCCTTCATTTTTTGGGATAAGGAATCGCACAAGTTTTGACTAAGCATGAGTTGTGCAAGATTCATAAGAAGATGGACAACAGATCAAGGAAGAGCAACAAAAATCAGTTACGAAAGACGACGCAATGCAAACTAAGCAACAATGATTGTAATAGAACAAGAAAGCGTGCAATCTGTTAGCTCCCAAAATGAACCCGTCTCTATGGTCGCATTTTGTGGTGGATAGCATTGCTATTGGTAGTTTTCTCAAATTGGTTTTGAGTTTTTCTAGCTGCAAGACTTAGGTTTTGAATTTTATCTTAGAAATAAGATGACCCATAAAGGTCTTCTCTTTAAAATTTTCATAAAATGTTTTCAACAGCTAACGCGTACTTAAAAGATGATGGTTAGCTGGTGAAAGTGGCAACTTTCAACATCTAAGGAGCAATTCTCACGGGTTGTGCGCTGGTGAAAGCGGCGATTTTCAACAGCCAAGCAACACTTCTCATGGGTCGTTAGCTGGTGAAAGCGGGAATCACATGCGTTTTATCCACGTTTTTAAAATCTAATGATGATACGATCATCCCACGTCATGCAAATCAAGAAGGATGCGCTGGTGAAAGTGGATAATCATGAAAACTCGAGTTGCATGTCCAAATCGGATTACAAATCGGATCTGGTTTAGTAACTCACACTCCAAAATCATGGCATCGGGAATGGAAAATTCGAATCCATTATCGCAGGTACAGGAGCTGTACTACCTGGCTGACAATATCAAATCAGTTCATTGCCTCCCAAACACGCATAACTCTCAAATGTATGCTAAATTTCTAATGTTGAAAGACAAAGCTGACTCCCGAGTGCTTTCACCAATGCAAGACCTCGGCCAGAATAGCAGTTTGTTGTGTTGTGTGTGTAGAATCGTTTGGAATTTTGGGTTGCAGAATGGCGAGGAGACGCAGTGGATCTTTATTAAGAAAAGAGTTAGACAACCTATCTTTCCTACAGATGCATCCAGAAGTACATAAACACTTCTCAAACGCAGGTTGCATCGAATTTGTTGAGAGGCTGCAGAATGGTTGTCACCAGTCAACAACAGAGTCTTTTACTAAAACATTTGATGGGAATAAGGCTCGTGTTGGGTCCTTGGA
>ML777039.1:313040-343850 GCA_009831015.1 Picea engelmannii | reverse complement strand
AGGGGTTCAAACTGGAAGATATTTTTTGTGCTACTGTATAGACTCTTTTTGCAGAAATAAAGTTCAGTTTCCTTTCGTTTTCAATATCAGAATTGCCCATCTTTCCTTTTCTGTACTTTGTTTCAGTTTATTTTAGTACATGAAGACTGTTATCTCTTTATTGAGCTCATAGACTTGAAATTAAAGGATTCCTCTCTATCTTGCATTAAGCCCTACACTCACTTGTATTTGGAAATCAAGAATAGTGTTCTTCATCATCTCCTTTCAATTACTTGATATGATTATTGTTTCCTGAAAGCACTGTATCTTTAGATGTGTGATGAGTTGTTTCTTTTATAGATCATTAAAGACCCCATTGTCCCAAACCCATATACACATTAGTTCTAAGTTACCAAACATCCTTAGCCTACAACCCTAAGGAGTTCCTTGGAGTGATAACACAATCCAAGACAAAAGACACAACCTAGCTTATATATAAAGATGAACATGATCGTAAAAGGGTTGGGTTGTTGTTGGTTGTTGTTAGTAGGTTGGTTAGATATTGATTCGGCTGGATTTTGATTAAGTTCAGTCTAATATTTCCCTCGTGGTGAGGTTGTTGTCAATCGAGTCAATTCAGGTCCTGATTCTGTAATGTAATCGACCTATCTGTCTCCAAATTGGAGCCCTGCGTCATGAGACTAAAGCCAAGAGTTTGTACAGAGCACTATTGTGTATTTCTGAGTCTATAACTAAAGAAATATGTTGAAGATAATATGAGGAAGGAACTAAATTTTCAAAATATGATGTGTCTCTGTGTATTTTTACTTATGCATTATAATACTTCTTTATGGGTTATAAGTTCTACTTGATGGTTCTCTTCTTAAATACTTGTTCGCAACATAAGTAGGTTCGATTCTTTCACACATAAGATTCAGATATGTTCATGTCTCCTGCACAAGACCATGATGAGTCCTGAAGGTTATGTGGATCCTCCTAAGTCTTTTCCTTACCCTTCCCTATCTATTTGTCTAAGCAGTGCTTAAGGTGAGACTTCTTCTCTTTGGAGGAGATGAAAATGCCAACGCTTTAGACTGCTCGATACCTTTTGTTGGTAACCTGAGAAGGACCCTGGTCTGATCACACTTGTGCCAACAAAATGGTTATGTTTTCGGGAACTGTGTTAAAAGGGAACATGTAGGGAGGATGCTTATGCGGATCCATAAATCTAGTATTGACGAATGCTGGGAAAGAAACCATGACGCCTTCATATGGAAAGAAGCGGAACTGAGGGGAGAATTGGTGGAAGATACTTGTGAAGCAGCCTTTTAATCAAAAAGATCGAGCGACCAGTACAAGATTTTCTAGGTTAAGTTTCTGGAATAACTTTTCCACTGGATAAAGAGGCTCCAAGAAGCTCCAGAGTTCCAAGAACGAGTCAAGAGGATCTGTGCTTGGGACACCGAAACGATAACAACAATTCATCGGTTGGATTTCCAGTCATGCGGGTGATTGATTTCTAGGTTAATACCACATCAAAAGGATATATTATCGAGTTTTCAGCTGAGAACCACCAATCGTTTTCACAGGCAGAGGATATTTTTAAGAAATATGGAAGGAGAATACCGTTGAGAGAAATCCCCCTGTGGATTAAGGTTTTGTTGATGGAAGAGGGGATGCTAACTATGTCCCTTACTGATATGGCAGCGTAAACACCCTCGCTTGGGGTAGGGTGAGGCTGGGGTAGAGTCTTTTCTTGAGAGAGGGGATGTGTTCTTTAACAAATGGGGGGGAAGCAACAAGAAACAGATTCAAGATATGAGTGAGCCTTGAAGAGAGCTTCCATAGTTGAGAAGTGGTGACACGACAAGATCAAGAAAGCAGCAAGACAGTCTGAGAAGTTGAGGAAAGAAGTCAGATCAGGAGAAGTAGAGGAAAGACAGATGGAACAATGGTGGAAGATGAGAAGATAGGAAATATTGGCTTGTCAAAGATTAAATGAGATAGAAACGCAGAGAGAAAGAAGTCCCCAGGAGGTTGGACAAGAGGGAGAAAGTGTAGGCGTAAGAGAGGAAGAAGCCGGTATGAATCTTGAAGAAGAAACAAAATATTCAACACTGATAACAGGAGAGATCAGGAATTCGGTCGAAGGGATCATTCCAGTGGAAGAAAATGAGACCCCCTAGATCAAAGAAAACTGCCCCGAAGCCAGTGGTGCCAACCCGGAATTGCCCATACCCCAAGTGTCTTCTATACTAGTGTTAAGTTCGATACTACCTTCTTATGCTAGTTCTGTTCCAGTACAATTAGTTATTCAGTCACAACAAGGAAGTGCAAGAATAGGGTGGATATTGGGATCCCATGGTAGATCGCAAGCAAAACCGTTAGGGTTTATATTGATAAGAATAATAATATCAACAATGGCTAGCTATGCAGGAGTTTCGATTGCCCAATACCCAAAATTATGGAATAAGGGAGATGAATATGTTGAGAAACATTGGTTCTTGTGTGAAGAAATATGGATATCCAGAGGGACTCTGAATGCGAATAAGTTTGTCAAGTTCTAGACTACCTTGAGAGGTCGTGCTCTCAAGTGGTACATGAAGATCATTGAGAAGGAGTGCTAGGAATGCAAGGTCAAGCATTCACTCTTGGCCAGGTATGGACAAGGTTCATAGAAGAGTCCAAACTACCTCAGTCAAAACAACATGCCCTATCTGAGTTGCGTGAGATCCAATAACAGGAAGGTGAATCATCCTGGGAATACAACCAGAAGTTTAAAGATTTTATAAGGATGTTGGCACATCAAATCCATGAGTAGCATCAAAGGGAATGGTACATTCAGGGATTTCTACCTCTGACTTGGATTCCGCTAACGCAACAACGAATAGCTACTTTAACAAACGCCTTGGAACAATCGATGAATATTGAAGCCATGGTGTGATACCCTGGGAGCCTGAGAGTGACCAGACCCCCAATAGATGCAAATCTGGCACAACTACAAGGGAAAATATCGACGCTTACAAAAAATATTTAAGAGTTGACAATACCCAGACCAGGACGACCACAGGTCTGGTGCACCAAATGTTATACATAAGGATCCACAGGATGAGTACCCCCACCGGGACCCACAAGAGGAGTTGTGCAAGTGTCTACGTTACCATTCCATAACCCCACCCCATATCATGCTTTTCCAGGAGGCTAAGCACCACCAGAAACTGAGTATTGTGAAATTTGTCGAATGTATGGGAATGGGCCAAGATAGTGCCCCATTATGCAGAAATATTTGAGAGTACCAAATACAGTACACAGTGAGTTCTGCACATCTACCATGCATACTACCAATCAATGTAGAGATTTGGATGCACTTGCAGGCAAGTTAGACCGAACAACATTCAGGGTGAATTAAAACCATCAGGGACCAGGAAGAGGTCTCGAAGGTGGGGCTAGAGGAGACTTCAGAGGAGGAAGAACTGGGGGAAGAGGGACAAGAAGATGTTATAACTCTGATGAGAAAGGTCACATGGCTAGAGATTGTCCTCATTCAAGGTAGCCATGGTGCTCTCACTACAGAACCAACGGGCATGAAACTGAAGACTGCCAAGAATTAATTGAAAAATGGGAAGATAGGATACGACAACGAGGAAATAACCTCATCAATTCAGAAATCAAGAGATTTTTTAAGGGACAATTTCCCAACCTTAATATCGTTACTTGAGGAGGAGAAAAGACAGGAGATGATGTTGATACTCTACCCCAGATCCAAAAAGCAACACCTAAAGAAGACAAGTACGACCCTCTAAAACATAAGTTGTTCTTTAAAGATGCCATAGAAGTATTTCAGAATATTCCTAACCCTGAGATGCAAGATAAACCCCCATAGCCTATTCTTTACCCTAATATTGTGAAAATCCCTACTTCACCCCCTACACCCAGAAACCCTGTAGTCATACCAAGACAACCTAAGCAACCTCAAAATGCATTTGACCTTTGGTTTCAATTATTCTCTAACATTCTGGGGAATGATCAACTAACAAAAAATTTGCGCAATGCGCTATACCTAGTTTTAGGGAACGAAGAACCCCTAGAGGCAGGAATAAGGGATAATCTTTCTGAGAAGAGTAATCAAAGAGTGCAAAGAAGAAAAGTATGAACTGGAAAAGAATTCATACTAGTAGACTAGTTAGATGAATTTGATATTAAGGATGTCATGTTGGATCTAGGATTTGATGTGAATATTCTGCCTAAGAAGACCTAGGAAGCCTTAAGAAAACCTAGGCTGACATATTCCCCAATTCAGTTAGGAATGAAAAACCAATATTGTATGTTCCCCATTGGAAGACTAGAGAATGTGGTAATAGATGTTGCAAGAGTAAATACAATGGATGAATTTGAATTCATTGATATCATGGGAGATAAGGACCCTTACCCTGCACTACTTGGCATTGATTGGGCCTATGACAACTATGCAGTAATCGACTTAAAGAAAGACACCATCACCTTTGAGGCTGATGGAATCAAGGTAGTTCAACCTTTGGATCCATATATGGGACCCAGGTATACAGAGCCAAAAGACAATAATATGGAGGGAGAAGACTTGGACCAGTTGTACACCATAACAACAGGAACAAGAGACGATTATATAAATCCTACTGCTTATGGATCAGTAAGTTGGAGAAGCATACATTCTGCAGACGAAGATTCAGAATTGGCTTTTGACAGTTGGAAACAAAGTTCGTATGAAATATTCTCAAGAAGATGCTCAACTTTCAGAGTAACCAGATGGGTTGGGACCAAAGTTAGAGAACACCCAGTATACGATGGCACCTCAGAACTAGACATTTTGTTTCTCAAAATGGAAGAAAAGGTACTAGAATATCAAAGAATCACAGTACTAGATGTAGCTTTTCAAGACACCCCTACTAGATGGTGGGCTAATCATAAAGACTTACTCAGAACTTGGGATGATGTGAAGCAAGATATCAAGTATAGGTTCCAGAATAAGGAACAACTAGAATTAGAGATGCAGACGGATCTCCAAGTTGCACAACTGTTCAGTGGAGAATCAGATCCTAAAGTGCATATTGAATAGTGTGTGACACAGTGGCAAGTTGTGGGAATACCCTCTCACTTATGGGTTCAAGTATTTCCCCACTCTCTAGGTCCAAAATCGAAAGCTTGGTTGAGACATCAGGAAACTAGAAGATAGACCAGCAACTGGCAAACACTAGCAACTAATTTTTTCAAGGACTTCTCATTTACAAGTAAGTGCCCTGAGCTTGAAGTAGTCCTGCAAAAGATTAAAGAATTTATTTTTACAAATAATGGTAATTATAAATCAAACTTAGTGCTATGTGCCGAACATAGCCAAGAACTTCAGACTAACCTTCACCTGCCCTCAACTGAGAAATGCATAGAATTCTATCAGATTAGTGGGATTCAGAAATCCTATATGACTTAGAGGAATTGAGAAACCTATCCATCAAAGAGACAGAGGGGAACAAAGAAATCCAGAACACCATACCCAGCCAAACTTATATCTCCTACAATCACATATTAAAATTGCGCAAAATCAATATAGGGACCACATAGCAGCCCAAGATAGCCATGGTGGGAGACAATTGGGATGAGCAAACCAGTCAAGAGATACAGAGTTTGCTACGGGAATATGAGGATTTGTTCCCAAAGACTTTTTCGGAGTTAAAGGGAATCAAAGGAGTTATGGGAGAAATGAAAATTGGGTTGAAACTAGGATCCAAGACGATTAGACATAGACCATATCGTCTTAAACCTAGAGTAAAAGATAAGTTTAAGAAAGAGATAGATAAGATGTTGGAATCATGACTCATTTTTGCAGTAGAAGAAGAAAAATGGGTCAACCCAATAGTTATTCAAAGAAAAAAAGGAACATAGGATATTAGAGTTTGTGTAGATTGTAGAAGCCTTAACTCTACCTGTGTGCATGACCCTTTTCCAACACCCTTTACTGATGAGGTTCTAAAACAGGTTGCAGGGAAGGAAGCATACTCATTCACAGATGGATTTTCAGGGTACCACCAAGTCAGGATCACCGAAGAGGACAAAAAGAAAACTACATTCATAACATAATGGGGATCTTTTGCATACAATGTGATGCCATTTGGCTTAAAGAACACCCCTGCAGTTTTCTCCAGGATTGTAATAGCAGGTTTTAGAGAGTTCATTCACAATTTTATAGAAGTCTATATGGATTATTGGACGATATATAGCCTACTCAAGGAACTTGTAGCACTTCTACAACTAATGTTTGACAGATGCAGAGAATTGCTAATCTCATTGAATCTCATAAAGTGTATCTTCTATGTACCACATGGGAATTTTTTGGGCCACGTAATCTGCCGAAAAGGAGTATTGGTAGACCTGACCAAAGTTGTGTTCATTGTAAATATGCCCCCACCTACGAGTGATAAATAGTTGTTCTCCACGCTGGGACACACAGGTTACTATTGCAGGTTCATCCGAAGATACGCCAACATTACTACACCTCTGAAAAACCTACTGAAAAAGGTTGAAACATTCCAATGGACTCCAGAATGTGATAAATAATTTGAGACACTTAAGGAGAAGCTCAACACAACACTGGTTCTGATATTCCCAAACTGGGAGAATGAATTTCACGTCCATGTAGATGCTTCAGGAATTGCCTTAGGAGCTATCTTAACGCAACTTGGAGATGGAGCTATGGATCATCCTATCTATTTTGCGAGTTGAAAGTTGTCGCAAGAAGAGCACAACTACACAATGATAGAAAGGGAGGACTTAGCCATGATTTATGCTTTGCAGAAATTTAGACATTATTTGTTAGGTTCTCATTTCAAGTTCTTCACTGATCATTCTGCACTAAAATATCTAGTTAACAAACCTGTGTTGGAAGGGAGAATTTGTAGATGGTTGTTTTTATTTTAGGAATTTTCCTTTGAAGTTATCATTAAGCCGAGAAGATGCAACGTAGGACCTGATCACTTGTCTAGATTAGAGTCAGGGGAAAGTGGTGGAGCAGTAGACGATCAGCTCCCAGATGTAGACTTGTTCTACGTTGAGGCCATCCCAGAGTACCTGGAGGACATAACAGTCTTTTTAAGTACAGGGGCCTGCGCATAAACATATTCTGCAACCCAGAAACGCCACATGGTTGTTAGAGCAGTAGATTACCAGCTGATCTTCGAACAATTGTATAAACTGGGACTAGATAACATCCTCAAAAGATGTGTCTTGGATCATAAAAGGTAGGATATACTCTGGGAATTCCACAATGGAGTTGCGGGAGGTCAAGTAGGAGGAAAGACCACTGCAAAAAAAGTTCTACAAGTTGGACTTTGGTGGGAAAAAATCTTTAAGGATGCAAAGGTGTATGCTAGATCATGTGATGTTTGTCAACAAGTGGATAAGCCGCCACGACGAGATGAATTACCACTGCAACCAATTCAACCTCTACAAGCATTTGAGAAATGGGCAATTGACTTCATTGGACCAATCAACCCCACATCCAAGCATTCAAAGGCTAGGTACATCATCACCGCAACTGACTACCTACGTGTTGGGTTGAAGCAATAGTTGTTCAGGTTTGTTCGACCGATACTACTACCAGGTTCATCTTTTAGAATATTATCACTCATTTTGGATGTACTAGGAGCCTAACCAACGATCAGGGAATTCATTTCATTAGTATCACTATAGAAAGTATTACAACATCGTTCCTGTTCCAACACCACAAAAGCAACCCCTACCACCCATAAGCCAATGGAACAGTAGAAGAATTCAACAAGATTCTGGAAAGAGGATTGACAAAGGTCTGTTGCACAAATCAGAATGATTTGGATGACAAAGTCCCAACAGTACTATGGGATTACAAGACAACCACAAAGAAACTCCACAGGTACACACCATTCCAGCTAGTTTATGGTAAAGAGGCAGTGGTGCCTGCAGAATTCATCACTTCAAGTTTTTATATTGCATAGATCACACATATGTTAGAGGGGGAATCAATTGCGCAGATACTTATGGAGTTACAAGAACTCGAGGAGACCATATTTCTAGCAGACTTCCATCAGTTAGTTGAAAAATAAAGACAAAAATCTTGGCATGACAGGCACATTAAGACCAAGGTATTTATGCAAGGAGACAAGGTTCTACTCTACAATAGTTGGTACCAGAAGCATCCTGACAAGTTGCGCAAGCATTGGTTGGGACCATTTATAATTGCAGAGATTCGACCCTCAGGAGAAGTCAGACTCGCACAACTGGATGGTATGTTGTGACTAATGGGTGAACGACACTCGCCTGAAGCCCTATATGTCTCAAACCTGAGAAAAAGGGATTGTTGCTCTAGTCCTAAGGAGCATGTATAATAGTTAGATTTGAGTTTTCTAAAAATTTTGTAAATTCAGTTAATAAAGTTGAGGTGCGCAGTGTTGCACCATGACTCATAGTTCATTTTATGTTTAAATGTTGTTTGATACAAAACTAATGACTCAACAATGCAGGATGTGAAGTATAAGAGAATCCATTAATGACAGTCATTAATATGATGGGGACCCCCCTTTTTGGTCGAAGGGAGAACTAATCCGAATACGATCTGAGTCCATGAGCCACACGAACCCAGTCTAGTCACAGCCTTTCTTGCCATTACGGTACTCCGTCTGAATTTAGTTAAGCCATAAAGTCGTGATACACAAATATGCCATCGGAGTTTGTGCCAGGATTCCCACCCATCAAACAGAAAGGTCTAAAACCAACCATGTCCCTATTCCACTCACGTAAGTAAATGCCAGAATCACCCAATAGGATTTACCTCATTAAACTGTCCCGTCAGACAACTCATATCCAGTTGTGTCCATACGATCATGATGAACAACATTTATTACTAAAATTGGCCTCTAAGCCAAGTATAAGGCTCTGAGAAATCGCCCGAGAACGCATCGTTTTCAAAGAACATAGCCATTTCTGAATTCTGTAGAGTGAACCAGCCTGTACAATTATGAAACCCATAGATGTGACCCCAGTCCTTAGCCTGCCATAGAAGTTGTGATAACTCATAATCCACAATTCCCAAAGCCACAACAAGCTGAAGTACCCGACGAGCCCTACAACCCCCGAGTCGAGGTCGTGGGCAATCTCAAAGGGAAGGTGGAGCATGTTAAGCTCCTCGATCTTGACCTAACAGATCTAGTTTTGTTCCCCAAGATGCACATAGATTTATTTTGGGAGATGGATCTAGACATGTTCAGAGGCATGCAATTCATACCAAGACCAGAATTTGTCAACTTATTCAATTCAACCATCATGAACCTTAGAGAACTACCAGTATTCGGTACCACCGGTGAGGTTGCGTGATGCACAATATTTCTGATAAGTAGGGTGCATGACAAAAGTATCTAGTTGGATAATCAGTATCTAATCCATGCTGAAGACATCCATCAGCTTACTCGACTGTCCTTCGAAGGTGAATATGTGTCGAAAGGATTCTAGGGTCCTGATAAGCACGGAAAAAAGAAAGGAGAGCTCAGCTTTTATGAAAAATTCAACACAAAGAGGGGAGGACACCCAACAGTAATCGATCCCATATTACCAGAGACATTCCAGACCGACTGTTACATCATATCCAACAAGGTTATGAGATCATACTACAAGGGAAAATTCATGCTAGTTGCATTATCAGTAGTAGAATTTTGCGCCAACGATGTTGTGTTCAATTGATGTAGCTACCTACTGGAGGAACTACTAGTGGCATGTGAGGAAGCACAGGAGAAGGGAGGAACCTTCACCTACGGATATATGTTGTTGGCATTCACAATGTTCAAGTGGAAAACACCTATGGGAAGGAAGCCGACGCTAATATACAAGGGGCGCATGGCGAAGATGTTCGATCCTTGGAAATCTAGGTTAGACTCAGAGAATGCAACCTTCAACACCACAACATTTGTTAAGTTGTAAAATAGCCTCATGGCCTCATAGACACAACACAGAGGTTGCGTATTCCACAGGAGCTCCTCAACTGCAATACTAGAAACATTGTCTTCAACATGAACTGACACCATACGTTTTTATGGCCGAGACATGTTAGCAGGGAAGATTTTCACACAAGGATGTTGTCATTCTATCTAGACGAGGAGGCCTTTGACAAAGAAGTAATGTCATGGCCAAGATTCAAACACAAACTGTGCAAGTCGGGGATGCACTATATTATGCCTGTGGACCTACTGAAGAAGAAAGACAAAGAAGCAGGGGCAGGACTGAGCTCAGGCCCAGAGCCACAGAAGCAAGAAGCTTCAACATAATTAGAGTCTGAGGAGGAAGATGAGACACAGCCATTGGAGTGTAATAAAATAATGCCACCGGTCCTCTGTCGGCTGCCAGCTAATGTTGAGTTATCAGGTGAGAATGTCAACCAGCTCCTGAGTGCCGTGTTTGTTAATGAACCAATGATGAAGAAGCCCAGAATCGGGGTTTCTCCAAATAAACCTCTGAATCCCCAACCACTTGCATCAACCATCCCCCGCACCCACTCATCGGTCAAATCAATCCCCATCATCCACATTCAGGACGACCTTGATTCTGAAACATTTACATCCAAATTCGTCACTGAGCACCCTCTGTCATCACCACAACCCCAGTCGCCAACCCCCGAAACCACCAGTCCAACCTAGAACACAAACCTAGAGTCGATGCAGCTCGATCATCCATAGAAAGAGGAGTGAGAAATCCCAGAAATATCCCAAGAGTTGCCTAAGTCGAGACCAAAAGTTTATGGTCCAAACCCCAAAATACCAGAGCAGAGAATGAACATGAATATGATTGGTCCAAATTCAAACATCCAGGAACAACAGACTAAGCCTTCGACGCAAGAAAAAGACACATAAACTGTGGAGGAGCCACAATCCCAAAGCAATCAACAAATCCCTTCACCAACCAAGGGTGAGGGTGCCCAAGAAAGCATAACACGGGAAGAAGAAGCAACAAAAGAGAAGGAGATACCAGAGGCTTAAAAGGAACTAGAATCAACACCCGGGCAGAGCACGACATCCACGCGTGAACAGATGGAGTGGGCTTTCTAGAACCCTCAACAATGCGCAGAACTAATGCAACTATGCATAGATAGAACAAAGGTTCTTAATCTCTTACCTTCAACACTAAGGTTGAGGATTGCACCAGGACCATCAACAAAGGAGGAGGTAGAGACCTACTCAGGGCATTCAACAGCCAATGGATTTCCACTACAGGCACAAGCACCTAGAGACAAATCCCTTCATCCACTGACCTGGTACAGTGGACAATGACACACTTATTTGGACTGATCAGAGCATCAACTGATCAACTGGAGAAAAGGCTCCAGCAGGCCGAGAGCTCTGCCAAGGTCGCGAGGGAGGAACATTTCCTTGCGCAATCATCAAGACAACAGGAAGAATAGGTCAAGGCCCAGATTGAGCATAGACTGGAAAGAGTGCAAGAAAGGCTTGGTGAAGCCTGGCCGGAGATTCGCAAGGTTTCACCCCAACTGCCTAAAACCAGTTATGGAGGCGAGTCGAAGCATGAGATTGAGCTGCTCCAAGGAGGATGGACATAACTCGCCACTCATGCTGAGAATATGGAAGCACATTTACGAAAAACTCTACAAGAAGCAGAGCAACAACCTCAGAATCTGCAAGAGCAGATGTAGAAGATAGTACTGCAAGGCAATAATGCTTGAGCAACACCACACAAGCACACAACAGAATGCACAAAGATTTTCAGGGAAGCCAGTGATTAGATGGGCATCATCGCTCGACGCAACCAGGTCTTGGAGGATGTGCACACCAAGATCTAGGTGCTGAATGAAGAAGTTGCAGCCACGATGGATCTGATGGAGCAACAACCGAATTTTGACCAAATCCAACAAGCGGACAATGAACTGAACACCCTCTTTGAGGCACAGTCTATAGCAAAGAAAGAGTTGCGCGACTTCTGACCAATCATCCAAACAATGTACATGAAGATGCATCAAGTTGATGCAACAATAGATTCCGAGTGGAACTTTTTGGTCATGTCCAAGCCAAAGGGGTGTAGTAAAGAGGAGACCCAACAGTTTGTTGCAGAGGCATCACCTTATCCTGCCACTTCCTGGCGAGGAGACCCAACAGTTTGTGGTTTAAGAGATTTTATAAGGTAAATGATAAAGTGAAGTGATGAGTTTACTATAATTCAAAGTGAATACAAAAGAAATTATTTAAATAATAAATTTAATGGAGAAATTAGAAGTGGGTTAACCCTAAAATAAGGAAAGTGGGCAAAGTGACCTAGAATATGGTTCTAAGGAAGCTACTTGGAGAGTATAAATAAGAGGCAAGGATCTCTCATTTTATATCACACTTCAGAATATTGAATATATATAGGTGACTAAGGTAACCAAAGGATATCAAAGCCAAATTTCAGAGGAAAGGTGAAGAAAAGAAGGCCGGAATTCAGGGGAGGATAAATTCTTTTGATGATGCTTTCTAAGGTATGTTATTTACATGCATCTCACCATTTTCGCAATAACATTTTTTATAGAATTATTCAGATGGTGAAATCGATAGGCCATTGAGGAGACATATCCAAGTATCTGTGGTAAACATTTCATCTTTTGAGTCGTTGTATTTTTGGACTTACACTCCGTGGAAAATATGGTTTGTGGCTAGTTCTGAAACTAGTCTAAAACAAGTGTTTCGGGTAAAAACGTCATAACTTCTTCATAACATATCCAAATTCCATAAGACTAAATGATTGGGTTAGAGTATAGTCATTATCATTATTTGTAACATTTTCAGATCAATTCAACATATATTTCGTGCGGGGCACGCTATAAAAGGTCTCTCTCTAGAATAAGCCATAATTCAACAATGTATGTCATTTTTTCTATAACTCCTTTTCTGAGAGGTTCCAAGTAGTGACACCTAGAGGAATTGCATAAAACAAACTGAAGAACATTTTTTACTATTTTCATATCTTTATTCATTACAGGTACATAGTTATGATTATTTCAAGTTAGGGTTGTTGACTAATACCAAACTAGTCATGTGAGACTAAAGAAAAGTTTGATGAAAATGATAGTCTCTTGTTGTGAAAGTTAAGGAAGGTTTGCAGGTATGTGATCATATACACTAGGTATATTACAGAGTTACAAATTATATTTGGATGATGAAATTGATGAGGGATTTTGGTTAAGGTGCATGTTAGGTACATGGTTGAGACAAGTAGTTGATGAGTTGAACATACATGAGGTGTATAGTTGATGATGTTGGTACATATTGATGAGTCATAATTGATGAGTAGTTGACACATGATTGGTACATACTTGGTACATGGTTGGATGCACTTGTTTATGGTACATGTTGATTACAGGTTGTTTGGTATAGGTTGGTGCATGGTTGATGCACTTGTTTATGGTACAGGTTGATGCATGGTCCAGGTTCATTGGTACAGGTTTGCATCGGTATATCTCACAGTGGTTGCATCATTCTACTTCTACTTCAAGGTGGTTGGACGAGGAAAGTACAGGTGGTTGTAGCCACCTTCCAGAACATAGGGGGTTGTAGCCTTCTTCTGGTTGTAGCCAGAGAATAGGGGAGTTGGAGCTTCCCTCAAGTTGTAGCCTGAGAAACAAGGGGGTTGGAGCCTCTTTCCAGTTGCAGTTGGAAAAAAAAGGAATTTGGTGCTTCCAATGAATGTAATTCTTCAATACATATAAGAAAAACATTTCATGGTTTTCTCCCGCTTTGGGTTTCCACGTAAAACATTGGTGTTGTGTATGTGTATGATTATTCATTTGTTGATTTCTTAATTACTATGCAGTTATTGGATAATAATGATACATTGATATAACACTTGGATTATATGGTTGAAAGGATTAAATTGATCTAATACTGATTCACCCCCCTCTCAGTAATCCAACAATTGGTATCATAGCAAGTTCTCTCAGAAATCAGTTTAACCACTGAAAGGAAGATAATGGAGAGAAACAACTTGTATAAAAATGGAATACCACAGTTCAATGGACAAAAGTATTCATTTTGGAGCATAAGGATGAAAACATATATACAAGCACAGGGATTTGAAATTTGGCAATCAATTGTAGATGGATACACAACACTACCAGTTCTGCCAAAAAATGAAAAAGAAGTGAAACTCGGTCAGAATAATTCCAAAGCCAAAAATGCACTTCTGAATGGTCTTAATGAAACAATATTCACCAAAGTTGCACATTGTAAATCCACTAAAGATATTTGGGACAAACTTCAAAATATTTATGAAGGAGATTCAAAAGTCAATGCAACAAAGCTTCAAACTTACAGAGGTCAGTTCAAACAACTCAAGATGAAGGAAGATGAGAATATTGAAGCTTACTTTTTACGGTTTGATGAAACAGTAAATGCAATCATAGGATTGGGAGAAGAAATTAAAGAATCTATAATTGTTCAAAAAGTACTAAGATCTCTTCCTATGAGATTTGACCCTAAGATATCAGCACTAGAAAAAAGATCATATCTAAACTCAATAAGCATGGAGGAATTAAATGGAATCTTCATAGCATATGAAATGAGAACTGAACAGGAAAATATAGATATAAAAGAAGAATCCTTCAAAGCATCCAAAAATTCAAAGAAAAATGGAAGGCAAAAAGAAGAACATAGCAGCAGTAGTGACGTCTCAGAAGATGGTGAAGAAGTGGCCAATTTGTCAAAATACTGAACAAGGGAACCGACGGTAGGTATAGAGGTAAGCTTCCTTTAATTTGTTTTAATTGTGATGGTATTGGTCATTTTGCTAACAAATCTCCTTATAAGAAAAATAGAAATGATAAAGCTTACTCAAAAGGAAAACAAGCTTATAAAGGCAAAAGAACCACAAATAAAATTTTCAAGAAAAGCTTATGCACCAAAAAAGACATCTCATCATCAGATGAAGATGAATTCAGTGACAATAAGACATAAAAAGTTATATTCATGGTAGTAGAAGACTCTGATCAAGAATACTTCGAAGAAGAATATGAAGAATCCGAAGAAGAATATGAAGAAGTTGAATAATAAATTGAAGAGGCAGAAGTTGACTACCGAGAGGAATTAATGTGTGCCATAGAAGTTATCAGAAGAGAAAAGAAGAAAAAAAAGAAACTACAAGAAGAACTAGACAAGAAAGAAGAAACTCAAGAACTAGAACAAATGATCACAAATTTGAAGGTTCAATTAGAAGAAGATAAAATAATTGAAGAAGCACTCAAAGAACAACTAGAAGAAAAAGACAAGATCATTGGAAATTTGGAAGTAGAGATTGTCACATTAAGAAACGATCTTCCAAAGAAAAATATGCAGAACAACTCAAAATTTTTGGATGACATTATCATCAGTCAAAAATATCATCATGACAAGTCCGGACTTGGATACAATTAGAAAAAAAAAGGATCAATCTCCAAAACAACAGAGCAAGAAACATATTCAAAAATCTTTGCAGAAACAATCAAGGGGATAGGAAGATCTACAAGGAAGATTACAGGGACACTCCTCCACCTAGAAGATTCAAATTTCAAAATCAACAACCAACATATAGGCCTCAAGAAGAAGAATAAATCCTAAGAGTACCTCCTTTCAGAAGATATTATCCTCCCAGGTATCAAACTATCTTTTTTGGTTTATGTTATGCATGTAATAATTTTGGACATAAAGCTTTGAATTGCAAAGCTAACAACATGAACAAAAACAACTTTGAAATTCATACACAAAGGGGTTATCCAAGAAGACCTAGTGAAACACAGAGAAGAAGTTACAAAAGGTTTGAATCTTTGATCACTGAAGTGAAATTTTACAAATGTAACAATTTTGGACACATGGCCAAAGATTTCAAAATGATAGTCCCTCCTAGAGAACTGCAATAGAATAACAACAGTCATAGACATGAACCTTAGAAAATGACATGGATAAGAAAGCAGGATGAGTATAGCAATGAAGAATGCACACTCACTCTACAAGCTAAGCATAAGAAACGTGGTTGGTATGTTGATAATGGGTGTTCAAAACACATGACAAGTGATAGAGACAGGTTTCTTACATTACTAAATGAAAGGGATGGATAAGTCTCCTTCGGAAATGATGATTCTGTTGGTTGTGGAGCCTGATTATCTTCCTGATTCAGAGGTCCTTGCTTTCATCCGTGTTTATACCCCATGAAGTATTTACACCCCAGAAGTATGTACACTCTTCCACGCGGGGGAGTGCAGAGGGGGGGTACCCCCTCTGCGGGGTCTGGAGGGTACCCCCTCTGAGAGAAAGAAGAGGAAGTTACAGCGGGTTTTTGCTGTAGGTTGTATCCCTTCATTTGATGGATAATAATAAAGGAAGGACCTGGCAATTTCTCTGGTGGACGTAGCCCACACTGGGTGAACCATGTAAATATGTGTCTCTCTTGTATTGTGTGTCTTCTGTGTTTTTGTTTCTGCATTTGTTTTCTTTTATTGCTCCGCGGTCCTGTTTTTCTAACAGATTCAACCAAAATCATTGGAAAAGGCACAATCAGAATTGGGAACAAGAATACAAAGGCAGAAAATGTTCTACTAGTAGAAGATATGAAACATAATCTTCTAAGTGTGATTCAAATGTGTGACCAAGGTCATAAAGTTACTTTCGATTCACAAAAGTGCGAGATAAGAAAATAAGGTTCAAGAAAATTGATTTTTACAGCTGTGAGAACTTCAAGCAATATATAGGTGTTAAGTGAAATTGGAAATGAAAAGTGTTGTCTAGGAAAGGAAGATAAAAGTTGGCTATGGCACAAAAGAATGGGTCTCATAAATTTTGATAACCTTGTCAAAGTCRGCAAAAGAGAATAATTCAGAGAAATGCCCCAGATCACAAAACCAACCAACACTTTATGCAAGCATTGTCAACAAGGAAAGAAAACAAAGACCAGGTTCAAATCAAAGGAATATTCAATGACAAGACCACTGGAAATTGTGCATACTGATCTAGTTGGACCAACTACAACAAAGGGCTTGAAAGGTGAGAAATAATTTATGTTATTAGTTGATGATTATATAAGAATGACCGCATTTTTCTTTCTCAAGAATAAGTCAGAAGATTTTGAAGACTTCAAGATCTACAAGGAAATGGTTGAAAATGAAATGGATTCAAAAATCAAATGCTTGAGATTTGATAATGGAGGAGAGTTCACTTCAAAGTAATTTATGGACTACTGCAGCAGTAATGGAATAAAAAGGTAATTCTCCATTGCTAGGACACCTCAACAGAATGGAGTTGTTTAAAGAAAGAACAAGACTATAGAAGAAATGGCTCGAACAATGCTAATGGATTCCAAATTGACAGATATTTTTTGGACACGGGAAGTGCATACAACAGTTCACATTCAAAACAACGTAATGCTCAGAAGCAACACTGACAAAACTCCTTACGAGCTATGGAAAGGAAGAACAACAATTGTAAAGCACTTCAGAGTTTTTGGAAGCAAATGCTACATCAAAAGAGAAGATGCCAGAATGGAAAAGTTTGACTCTCGTGTAGACAAAGGAGTACTTGTTGGTTACTCAAGTACAAGAAAATCATACAAGTGTTACAACCTAAGATTGAAAAAAGTGGTGGAAAGCTTCAACATAACAATTGATGAAACATGTAGACAAGAATTAAAGGAAGAAGAAAATGAATCAATGGAACAACTTTACGAAGAAGAAAAAAAATATGAAAAAGAAGGGGAAGACTAAGAGGATCTGACAGAAACAGAAGAGCAAGTTCAACAAGTAACTCTAAAAACACTTAGCAGACGAGTACATAAGAATCATCCTTCAGATTAGATTATCGGAAATAAAGATGAAGGAGTTGAGACTAGAAGAATAATCCGTTCACCAGAAAAAACACACTTAGCACTCACATCTACGATTGAACCAACCTATTTTGAAGAGGCCAACAAGGATGAATTTTGGAACAAGGCCATGGATGAAGAATTGGATCAAATAGAGAAAAATGACACTTTGGAATTGGTTCCAAAACCAAAGGATAAGAATGTGATCGACACAAAGTGGGTATACAGGAATAAATTGAATGAAGATGGACAAGTTACAAGGAATAAATCTAGATTGGTATGTAAAGGATATGCATAGGTTTAAGGAATTGACATTGAAGAGACATTTACCCTAGTTTCCAGAATGGAAGAAATCTGATTTCTTTTAGATTATGCATGCTCCAAAAATATAAAGTGTATCAGATGGACATAAAATTAGTTTTTATGAAAGGGGAACTTGAAGAAGAAGTCTACATTGAACAACCAAAATGATTTAAGTTGTCAGAGAATGAAGATTATGTGCGTAAATTAAAGAAGGCCTTGTATGGTCTAAAACAGGCTACTAGAGCATGGTACTCTAGATTGGATAAATATCTACAACATGCAGGGCTCAGAAAAGGAAGTGCAGACAACATCCTCTACATCAAGGTAGGTCAAGATAGTATTTTATTAATTGAAGTTTATGTTGATGATATTATTTTTGGTAGTGATGATGACATATTAAGCTAGAAATTTGCAAAGGATATCCAGAATGAATTTGAAATGTCATTACTTGGAGAACTATCCTTCTTTTTGAGACTTCAGATACGTCAAAGAAACCAAAGAATTTTTATTTCTCAAACCAAGTATATCAGAGAAACGCTAAAGAGGTTTGAAATGGAAGATTGCAAACTAGTTATCACTCCCATGCAAACCAATTGCAAGTTAAGAAAATATGATTATTAAAATTCTACAGATCAGAGGTAATACAAGTCAACGATTGGTAGTCTACTATATGTGACAACATCCAGACCAGATGTAATGCAGGCAGTTAGACATGTGGCATGATTTCAAGTAGCACCAAAGGAATCACATGTATTAGCAGTGAAGAGTATTTTCAGATATCTCAAAGGAACATAAGAGATTGGATTATGATATCCAAAAGGAAAGGATCTATCACTTATTGCCTACACATATGCAGATTGGGCAGGTTGTATTGATGACCGATGAAGCACTAGTGGAGAAACATTCTACTTGGGTGAGTGTTTAGTATCATGGCTAAGCAAGAAACAATCATCCATATCTCTATCTACAGCCGAGGTAGAGTATATTGCAACAACAACATGTTGCACACAAATTCTATGGATGAAACAAATTCTGACAGATATACAGGTTGAGTATGATGAGCCCATTCCAATCTATTGTGATAATACAAGCACCGTCAATATCTCAAAGAACCCAGTGATGCACTCTCAAATGGGTATCCAAATATGATTTCATATTTGGAAACAAAGAATTTTTCTTTTCAACCCATAATCCCACTTCATTCAAACTTGGGCCTAGAATGTGACCTGAGGTTGAGAAAAAGTGGCCCAAGAACTACACGTCTTTGCTCGCAATCAAGACCATGTGTACAACTCTCAAATGGGTATCCAAATATGATTTCATATTTGGAAATGAAGAATTTTTCTTTTCAACCCCTAATCCCACTTCATTCGATCTTGGGCCTAGAATGTGACCCGAGGTTGAGAAAACGCGGCCCAAGAACTACACATCTTCGCTCGCAATCTAGACCATGTGTACAACTCTCAAATGGGTATCCAAATATGATTTCATATTTGGAAACACAAATTTTTTCTTTTCAACCCATAATCCCTCTTCGTTCAAACTTGGGCCTAAAATGTGACCCGAGGTTGATAAAAAGCATCCCAAGAACTACACGTCTTCGCTCGCAATCAAGACCATGTGTACAACTCCAAATGGGTATCCAATTATGATTTCATATTTGGAAACGAAGAATTTTTCTTTTAAACCCATAATCCCACGTTGTTCAAACTTGGGCCTAGAATGTGACCCGAAGTTGAGAATAAGCGGCCCAAGAACTACACGTCTTCGATTGAAATCATGACCATGTGTACAACTCTCGAATGGGTATCCAAATATGATTTTATAGTTGGAAACGGAGAATTTTTCTTTTCAACACCTAATCCCACTTTGTTCAAACTTGGGCCTAGAATGTGACCCGAGGTTGAGAAAAAGCGGCCCAAGAACTACACGTCTTCGCTCGAAATCAAGGCCACATGTACAACTCTCGAATGGGTATCCAAATCTGATTTTGTATTTGGAAATGAAGAATTTTTCTTTTCAACACATAATCCCACTTTGTTCAAACTTGGGCTTGGAATCTGACCCGAGGCTGAGAAAAAGTGGCCCAAGCACTACACGTCTTCGCTCGCAATCAAGGCCACGTGTAAAACTCTCAAATGGGTATCCAAATATTATTTCATAATTAGAAACGGAGAATTTTTCTTTTCAACCCATAATCCCACTTCGTTCAAACTTGGGCTTGGAATGTGACCCGGACCCGTGGTTGAGAAAAAACGGCCCAAGAACTATACATCTTCTCTCTCAATCAAGACCACGTGTACAACTCTCAAATGGTAACCAAATATGATTTCATATTTGGAAACAAAGGATTTTGCTTTTCAACCCATAATCCCACTTTGTTCAAACTTGGGCCTGAAATGTGACCCGAGGTTGAGAAAAAGTGGCCCAAGAACTACACGTCTTCGCTCGCAATCAAGACCGCGTGTACAACTCTCGAATGGGTATCCAAATATAATTTCAGATTTGGAAACGGAGAATTTTGCTTTTCAACCCATAATCCCACTTCGTTCAAACTTGGGCCTAGAATGTGAACTGAAGTTGAGAAAAAGCGGCCCAAGAACTACACATCTTCGCTCGCAATCAAGACCGCATGTACAACTCTCGAATGGGTATCCAAATATGATTTTGTATTTGGAAACAGAGAATTTTTTTTTTAACCCCTAATAGCACTTTGTTCAAACTTTGGCCTAGAATGGGACCCTAAGTTGAGAAAAAGAGGCCCAAGAACTACACGTCTTCGCTCGCAATAAAGATCGCGTGTAAAACTATCGAATGGGTATCCAAATATGATTTCATATTTGGAAACGAAGAATTTTTCTTTTCAACCCATAATCCCACTTCATTTAAACTTGGGCCTAGAATGTGATCCGGAGTTTAGAAAAAGACGCCCAAGAATTACACGTCTTCACTCACAACCAAGACCACGTGTACAACTCTCAAATGGGTATCCAAATATGATATCATTTTTGGAAACAGGGAATTTTGCTTTTCAACCAATAATCCCACTTTGTTCAAACTTGGGCCTAGAATGTGACCTAAAATTGAGAAAAAGCAGCCCAAGAACTACACGTCTTCGCTCGCAATCAAGACCACATCTACAACTCTCAAATGGGTATCAAAATATGATTTCATATTTAAAAACGAATAATTTTGTTTTTCAACCCATAATCCCACTTCATTCAAACTTGGGCCTAGAATGTGATCCAAAGTTGAGAAAAAGCGGCCCAAGAACTACACGTCTTTGCTCGCAATCAAGACCACGTCTACACATGGGAATTGGTTCCAATACCAAAGAATAAGAATATGATCAACACAAAGTGGGTATACAGTAATAAATTGAATGAATATGGACAGGTTACAAGGAACAAAGCTAGACTGTTATGTAAAGGATATGCACAGGTTGAAGGAATCAACTTTGAAGAGACATTTGCCCCAGTTTCCGGAATGGAAGCAATCTGATTTCTTTTAGCTTATAAATGCTCCAAAAATATTAAAATGTATCATATGGACGTAAAATCAACTTTTCTGAATGGGGAACTTGAAGAAGAATTCTACATTGAACAACTAGAAGGATTTCAGTTGTCAGGGAATGTAGATTATGTGTGTAAATTAAAGAAGGCCTTGTATGGTCTAAAACAGGCTCCTAGAGCATGGTACCCTAGATTGGATAAATATCTACAATAGGAAGGGTTCAGAAAAGGAAGTGCAGACAACAACCTCTACATCAAGGTAAGTCAAGATAGTATTTTATTAATTGAAGTTTATGTTGATGATATTATTTTTGGTAGTGATGATGACATGTTAAGCCAGAAATTTGCAAAGGATATGCAGAATGAATTTGAAATGTCATTACTTGGAGAACTATCCTTCTTTTTAGGACTTCAGATATGTCAAAGCAACCAAGGAATTTTTATTTCTCAAACAAAGTATATGAGAGAAATGCTAAAGAGGTTCGGAATGGAAGATTGCAAACCAGTTATCACTCCCATGCAAACCAGTTGCAAGTTAAGCAAAGATGATGATTCAAAGTCTACATATCAAAGGAAATACAGGTCAATGATTGGTAGACTACTATATGTGACAACATCAAGACCAGATGTAATGCAGGCAATTGGACAGGTGGCATGATTTCAAGTAGCACCAAAGGAATCACATGTATTAGCAGTGAAGAGGATTTTCAGATATCTCAAAGGAATAGAAGAGTTTGGATTATAGTATCCAAAAGGAAAGAATCTATCACTTATTGCCTACACCGATGCATATTGGGCGAGTTGTATTGATGATCAACGAAGCACCAATGGAGCAAATTTATACTTGGGTGAGTGTTTAGTATCATGGCTAAGCAAGAAAAAATCATCAGTATCTCTATCTATAGCCGAGGCAGAGTATACTGCAGCAACAACATGTTGTACACAGGTTCTATGGATGAAACAAACTCCGACAGATATGTAGGTTGAGTATGATGAGCCCATTCCAATCTATTGTAATAATACAAGTGCCATCAATATCTCAAAGAACCCAATGATGCAGTGCAATACGAAGCACATTCCAATAAAGTATCACTTTCTATGGGAACAGGTTGCAGAAAAGACCATCAGAGTTGAGTATGTGGGCACAAAATAACAAGTGGCAGACATCTTTACAAAACCGCTTCCACAGGAAGCCTTTGAGTATCTTCCCCAGAGACTCAGAGTTATTTCTACTCCAAAATGAACGCTTTTGAACGCTTATCTTATATGTCTTAGATGCACGTGAGGAAGCACCATAAAGAGGACAGTTCAGGTTGGGAGATCAGACAGTTCAGTTAGGGGGAGCAACCCCAGATGGAAAGATACCTTTCCTATTGATGACAAAGGGGGAGAGATTTATCAGATGCAGAGGACAAAGGCATGGCTCCAGGGGGAGAAACGGTCATAGAGATGCAAAGGATATTGCATGACATGATTTCAGTATTGTGTCAGAGTGTTTCCATCAATGCCAAAGGGGGAGAATGTTGATTAAGGTTGGTTGTCATTGATGTCAACCCTTGAAGAAATTCTTGTAGAACAAAGGTTTGGGTAATGGACCCAAGGCTGTTTCATGTATAATGGTATGATTTTTAATATATTTTAAGTAAATAATATTATATATGGATAGTACATGTCATTCCATTTCTGGTGGTATGTGGAACATCACTTGACTCTCACGGTTAGAGAGTTATGGCCATGAGAAGTTGGAGAACCCAGGTTTGGGTAATGGACCCAAGTTTGTTTGATGGATAATGATACGAGTTTTGATATATTTCCAGGTAAGAATATTCTAGATGGATAGTACATGTCATGCCATTTCTGGTGGTATCTGGAACGTCACATAACTCCTCACAGTTTGAGAGTTATGGCCTTATGAAGTTGGAGGACCTTCATATGTCATCTAGAAGCCCCAAAAGGTCAAAGTAGTCAAAGTGGTTTAAGAGATTTTAGAAGGTAAATAATAAAGTGAAGTGATGAGTGTACTATAACTCAAATTGAATACAAAATAAATTATTTAAATAATAAATTAAATGGAGAAATTAGAAGTGGGTTAACCCTAAAATAAGGAAAGTGGACAAAGTGACCTAGAAGATGCTTGTAAGAAATCTACTTGGAGAGTATAAATAAGAGGCAAGGCTCTCTAATTTTATATCACACTTGAGAATATTGAATATATATAGGTCACTAGGGTAACCAAAGGATAAATAAGCTGAATTTCAAAGGGAAGGTGAAGAAAAGAAGGCCGAAATTCAAGGGAGGATAAATTCTTTTGATGAAGCTTTCTAAGGTATGTTATTTACAGGTCATCTCACCATTTTCGCAATAATGTTTTTTCTAGAAGGATTAAGACTGTGAAATTGATACGCCATTGAGGAAACATATCCAAGTATCTGTGGTAAGAATTTCAGCTTGTGGGTCATTGTATTTTGGGAGTTACACTCCGTGGAAAATAGGGTTTGTGGCTAGTCTTGAAACTAGTCTAAAGAAAGTGTTTAGGGTAAAAATGTCATAACTTCTTCATAACAGATCCAAATCAAGTAAGAAAAAATGTGTTGGTTAGAGTACAATCTGTAGTATTATGTGTAACATTTTCATATTGATTCAACAAATATTTCGTGTGGGGAACTCTCTACAAGGTCTCTCTCTAGAATAAGCCAGAATTCAACAAGGTATGCCATTTTTGTTATAAATCCTTTTCTGAGAGGTTCCGAGTAGTGACACCTGGATTAATTGCACAAAACAAACTGAAGAACATTGTGTACTATTTTTAGATCTTCATTCTTTATAGGTACATAGTTATGATTATTTCAAGTTAGGGTTGTTGACTAATCCCAAACTAGTCATGTGAGACTAAAGAAAAGTTTGATTAAAATGTTAGTCTCTTGTTGTAAAAGTTAAGTAAGGTTTGCAGGTATGTGATCATATACACCAGGTCTATTAAAGAGTTGAAAATCATATTTGGATGATGAAATTGATGAGGGATTTTGGTTAAGGTACATGTTGGGTACATGTTTGAGACAAGTAGTTGATGAGTTGGCACATACATGAGGTGTATAGTTGATGATGTTGGTACATATTGATGAGTCATAGTTGATGAGTAGTTGACACATGATTGGTACATTCTTGGTACATGGTTGGATGCACTTGTTTATGGTACAAGTTGATTACAGGTTGTTTGGTACGGGTTGGTGCATGGTTGATGCACTTTTTTATGGTACAGGTTGATTACAAGTTGAGGTACAAGTTGATGCATGGTTCAAGTTTATTGGTACAATTTTACAACAATATATCTCACAGTGATAGTGTGACAGTGGTTCCATCATTCTACTTCTACTTCAAGGTGGTTGGACGAGGCAAGGACAGGTGGTTGTAGCCACCTTTCCATTGTAGTCGGAGAACATAGGGGGTTGTAGCATCCTTCTTGTGGTATCCCGATAATAGGGGAGTTGGAGCTTCCCTCAGGTTGTAGCCTTAGAAAAAATGGGGTTGGAGCCTCCTTCCAGTTGCAGCTGGAAAACAAAGGAATTTGGTGCTTCCAATGAATGTAATTCTTCAAGACATATAAAAAAAAATATTCTGTGGTTTTCTCCCTCTTTGGGTTTCCACGTAAAACATTGGTGTATTGTGTATGTTTATGATTGTTCATTTATTCATTGCTTATTTACTCTGCAGTTATTGGATGATAATGATCCATTGATATAACACTTGTATTATATGGTTAAAAAGGATTAAATTGCTCTATTACTGATTCACCCCCTTCTCAGTAAACCAACATGTGCTTCAAATGTTCCTCCCACATTTTTCTAAAGATGAGTATGTCATCAAGATATACGGCCACAATGGATTTTGTGAATGTCTGCAATATATCATCCATCGTCTGCATGCATATGTTCAGGGCATTCGTCAAGATGAAAGGCATGACCAACCACTCAAAGAGACCTTCGTTGGACTTGAAGGTTGTCTTCCATATTCCATTTTTCTCAATCGACACCTAGTAATATCCTGACTTTAGATCAATCTTACTGAATCCATTTACCACACCCTCCTATATCCTCAAATCACCTAGAGGCATGGAGTCCCTAAGTTTCAAATTTCTAGACTCCCAGAGAGGGTCCACACACGCACTTAGCTTAAAGTTTATCACGAGATTTATTTAATCCCATTGAGTAATTAATATCTGGACTTCAGGCCAAAGCCTCAATTACGTTCTACCACAAAATCCTAAAGTCTCGAAGTCCTGGGATCCCCAAAGTTCCACAAACCATCGATCTAAGATCTTTTGGGATCCTTCTCGACCGCTCGATCAAGGTTACTGGAAGGATAGAGTAAGCAGGAGTAATAACCAACAACAAAAGGTAGCCACTCTCTCATGACCACTTCAACCGGTAACACTTCAGAAAGGTTGAATGTTTGGGAGCTTGCAAGAGTTGCAAATTCACGAACTCTCGATCACCGTCCAATCAAGTGGTAATTTCAAGTGGTATCCTTGTCGTTGAACCCATAAGAGGGAAAGGACGGGAATCCCACCATTGATCTGTGATCATGATCAACAATGAAGGGAATACCCAAGGTCAAAAGTTAGTATGTGTTTAATGCTAAGGAAGATACCATGGTAATGGTTACGAGACCATTAGTTTCTAGTTAAACTGTCCAACCACCATTCCAATTAGTTGCCTTTGACGAAAATTGGATGTTGAGAGGTTCCAACGTCTCGAAATCTCAAATTCAGGAGGGCTTAGCTCCTTTTGGGTGTAGAGAAGGGTTATAGGTCCTGATCATATGGGACTTGACAAGCCTCGAGAGATACACTCTCAAATCGTATCCGATATTTGGTTAAGCCCATGAACTTAAGCCTATGGGCACTCGAAAGAATGGTTTGAAGGAAGCACCTTTCGCCTACAAAAATCATAATCTATAGAAGAGAAGGAAATATCGATGGATTGACAAGTTTGAGATCATCTTGTGGAGTCTGTCTCGACTCTGGATTTATGGATTCGATCCCTGGTTCAGTCCATTGGGAAATTAGCGTATTTATAGATTCAAATAGAGGCCATCTCGCCTTATACCAAATTCCTTTAGAAACCCATTAATCATGGGTCTCCTTTGCTAAATATTATTTAAACAAGAATCCATTGACAAAGTATGAGATTTAATTTCTACTTCAAACTTCCCAAAATGATAAGCAAACTTCCCAGACTTATAGGCCATCAGACCCACAAAATATACCATTTAATGAGATAAATAATCATGCCATCATTTAGCTCAAGGAATTATATATTACAACAAAATAGTCAAGGTAAAGTAAAAATTAGAGTCACACTTATCTGAAACTTTGGAATTTAGTTGGACACTGCTGAAAGAGGTTCCCTTTTCCACCCAACCATAGGCACAGTTGTTCTTGGAGTATTCCTCAACTGTCCACCCCCTAGCTAGATTATGATTCCATGAGAGGGATTCTTATTGATCTCAACAACAACAAGAGATGAAGGTTACTCTCCTTTTCCCACAAGAACCTAAAAGTCCCATTTTCTATCCACCAAGAAAGGGAGTCTATCGTGATTGCTCACTCAATCACCACTACTCTGTTTATCATCTTGATTAGAAAACATTGTCCAAGCACTCCTGTAACCAGAACAATTTATTCACAGTTTTCTCCTTAGAACAAGAGAGCCTCACACACTATTCTTCTCTGCTATTGGTCCTCCAGACCATTCATGTGTCTTCTTGTTTGTGATTTTGTCCTCTACCCACAAGTTTCCTCTCTTTTCTTTCCTTGCCCAAAAATATTTTGTGGGTTAGGTCAGGAAGTTTTAGATGGTACTCTTCCCATCTCCCTCATTGAATCTTGAGGTAATACTTCCCAACTACGAGCCTGACTGGTAATTAAGTTTTTCTAGGCCAAAATATTGTTTTGGAGCTGCGCATTTATATCCAGCAGGGTACCGGCTTGGCAGGGGTCAACTCACCATTATTGGTTCCCCTACCATCCCTTCTCATGCATCATGATCTATCTGGAAACCCTCTTTCAAAAGTCATGCCACTAATTTCCTTTCATTAAATAACAAAATATATACATTAATTTCTATGGTAGGGTTCATTTTTTGTCAAGCATTCATATGGAAGAGTTGTCTATAGTTTTGTTGATAGTAATAATAATATTTACAATTTGGGGGAAACAGGGGTGTTACATTGTGAGGGGAGATGAATTGTATGACTATTATGAAAATTGATACTATGAATCTCTTAAGATCTTATAATTGATATTTTCCTAGCCATTCTATGTTGGAGCCTAGGGAAGAGGTGTGACAACTTTAGGGAATGCATTGCAGAGAAGGGGGTCCACTTCTATGGGTTGTGTAGAATGAAGGGGGAAATACATATGTTGATTTGGATAGTGACATGAGTGAATAGGATAAGAAATTAGTGGGAACTAGGTTGAGGGAGTCTTGCTCATCCTTATGGACTCATAGCCCTAGCACAGGGGTGGTGTGTTGTAGAAATACCTGGTGCAATAGTGCCTACAGTTGGGAGTAACATCACATGTCAACATCCAGTTGGTGTCTTTCATGATTAAAGATAAGTGTTATATGATTTTTTATTATATGTTGTTTATTATGTATGAAAATGGGTTAAATTGTTGTTTGTTGAAAGAATAGTTTAGAATCTTATATTTCTTTATGTTTACATGAATTGCATGAGTATACATGTCATTTTTCATATATAATGTGGCAATGCAGAATAATTATGTGGTATCAGAATTTGATGGTATGGAAAATTTGTGGAAATTGGAGAAATTTCTTAGTACCCCACCAACCCAGCTAGTATTGGGGTGGTTGGGTACGTTACAATCCTACTCGATAAAAAATAAAATTGTAATTATCTCACTTGAGGGACTTGAAGTAGGGAACATTTTACCAGTTTGTTTAATTGACTCCACCTTTCAAAAAACGTTACCAAGAGAATGGCATGAAAATTCCATTATGTACATGGATGCTACGTTCTTTCTTTCCAATTTGCATTTCTAAAAATAAATTGTGAGGGAAATGGTTGTTAGAAAAATAGGACCGTGGAGCAATAAAATAAAACAAATGCAGAAATAAAACACGGAAGATACACAATACAATAGAGACACATATTTACGTGGTTCACCCAGTGTGGGCTATGTTCACCAGAGAAATTGTCGGGTCCTTCCTTTATTATTATCTAGCATATGAAGGGATATAACCTACAACAAACCCATTGTAACTTCCTCTTCTTTCTCTCACAGTCTCTCGTCTCAGAATACAATATTTTCTATTTTCCATAGCCGCAATACATTTCCCTCATAACAGAGAGTTTCTTTCTAGGGAAAAAAACCCTAACATAATTTCTACCGTTAGATCTGCGACCTTATAATGAACGGTCCAGATTTACAATGAAATTACAATATACATTTACAATGAATTTTTTCCTTCGGGGGCGTCGCCCCCAAATCCCCATCAAGGGATGCTTCCCCTGAACCCCCTCCGGGGGCCTTCTTTCCCCCAGACCCCCCTCTACACTCCCCCGCGTGGAATATTGTACATGCTTCTTGGGTGTAAATACTTCATGGGGTATACACACGGCTGAAAACAAAAGACCTCTGAATCAATAAGATAATCAAGCTCCATAACTAACAATCTCCCACTTGGAGACTAGTCTCAACAACTCCACCGTTGTTGTATATGTTGGAATCTAAACCTTCTTGGACCTGAAAAATTTCTCATCTTCATATTCATTCTTGAAGACCGACTGAAACTGAGCAGGAACTCAGTTTCTCCCATGTTACTCCCTTTGTTAACATATCTATAGGATTCTGGCTAGTGTGTATCTTTTCCAACTTCAAATATCCATCTTCCAAGGCAGATCGTATGAAGTGATACCTCAACTGTATATTATTAGTATTTGAATGGAAGGATGAGTTATTTGCAAGATGGATGGCACTCTCACTATCACAGTACACCCTGTTATTCTCCTTCTTCTTTCCCAATTCCTCCATAAACCTCTGTAATCAAATTATCTCTTTACTAGCCTCTGTAGCAGCAACATACGCTGCCTTAGTTGTTGAAAGTGCAACAGCCTTTTACAGTTTCAAAATCCAACTTACTATTGTTCCACCTATAGTAAAAACATACCCTGTGGTGCTCCTCCTGCTGTCTTTATCACCTTCTATATCTGAATCAACATATCCTTGTAGAAAATTGTCTGAACCTCCAAAACATAATGCATGAGTAGCAGTACCTCTCAAATACCCGAGACTCCACTTTACTGCCTCCCAATGTTCTTTACCTAGAGTGTTCATATACCTGATCACAACTCCCACTGCATGTGCAATATCTGGTCGTGTGCAAACCATTGCATACATCAAGATGCCAACTGTTGATGAATAAGGGACCCTGGGCATGTACTCTATCTCCTCCTGTGTCTTGGGACACATTTCCTTAGTTAATTTGAAATGGTTGGTTAAAGGTGTACTAACAGGTTTTGCATTCTTCATTCTGAACCTTTCCAACACCTTCTCTATGTACTCACCCTAAGACAATGCCAATTTGTGATTTTTTTTGTCTCTTGTTATTCTCATACCAAGGATTTTCTTTGCAACACCCAAATCCTTCATCGCAAACGAATTAGCTAATATCTTCTTGAGCACATCTATATCCTTCATATTAGACCCTGCAACAACAATGTCATCTACATACAATAGCAAGATAATATAGCTTCCATTTTCTAGCCTTTTGAAGTAAACACAGTGATCATAATGACATCTACTATAACCCCGTTCTATCATAAACCTGTCAAACTTCAAATACCATTTCCTTGGAGCTTTCTTTAGGCCATACAATCTCTTATTCAACCTGCATACCAAATTCTCCTTCCCTTTGAGCTCATACCCCTATGGTTGCTACATATAAATATCTTCCTCCAAATCCCCATGGAAAAAAGTTGTTTTAACATCTAATTATTCAAGATGCAAATCTTCTACTTCCACAAGACTTAAAATAGTCCTAATTGAAGTCATTTTAACAACAGGAGAAAATATTTCATCAAAATCTATACCTTTCTTTTGTGCAAACCCCTTTACAACAAGTCTAGCCTTGTACCG
>ML777039.1:270586-312990 GCA_009831015.1 Picea engelmannii | reverse complement strand
TCCCAAGTATGGTTATTTACCAAGGAATCCATTTCCTCTTTCATGCCTTGCTCCCACTTCTTTTGGGTGTCTACCTGCATTGCTTCTTCATAACATTCTGGTTCACCAGAATCAGTCAACAATAAATAATACAATGAAGGAGATTATCGTTCAGGGGGTATACTTAACCTGGTAGATTTTCTAACAACACTTGCAAGTGTTTAAGGTACATGCTGCTCCTATTGTTGTACATTTTGATTTTCTGGTTCCTTTGGAATTTCTTTTTCATTGATCTCATCAAGCACTGTGTATTCTTGTTTTTCTTTTTCCTATTTCTATCCCCACAACTGATCATTGTACATGACCTTCTCATTGAATATGACATCTCTACTCCTAATGATTTTTTTATTTTCATAATCCCATAAGCGATAACCAAAATCATTAACACCGTATCCAATAAAGGTACACTTCTTGGATTTTTCCTCAAGCTTTGTTCTATTTTCTTTCTCAATATGGACAAATGCTTCACAATCGAAAGTTTTCAAAACAGAATAGTTTACCTTTTTTCCTGTCCATTTCTCCTCTAGAAATCTACCATCCAAAGAGCTTGAAGGTCCCATGTTTATTAAGTAAACAACAATATCTACAACATCTTCCCAGAACTATAAGGGAAAACCAGCGTGCAATCTCATACTCCTTGCACACTCCATGATTGTCCTGTCCATCCTTTCTAACACACCACTTTCTTGTGGTGTTCTTGGAAATGTATTCTCTCTATGAATCCCATGGTATGAACAGTAATCATCAAACTCCTTGCTGCAATATTCACCTCCATTATCTGACCTGAGACACTTCAAACTTTTTCCTGTCTCATTCTCAACCAAATCTTTCCATTTCTTAAAAGTATCAAAAACATCAGATTTTTGTCAAATGAAATAAACCCAGGTTTTTCTAGTTGCATCATCAATAAAAGTAACATAATAAAGAGATCCACCAAGAGATGATACCTAAGTTGGTCCCCATACATCTGTATGCACAAGCTCTAACCTTTCATTCTTCTTTTCTTTTCCGAGTCTGAGAAATCTGACTCTCTTCTGTTTTCCATAAACACAATGCTCATAGAAGTCCAAATCAATTTGTTTAAGATCTGACAACAAATTTCTTTTGTGAAGTATCTGCATTCCCTTCTCACTCATGTGTCCTAGCCTATGATGCCACAGTGCTGTATCAACTCCTGTAGAAGATAGAGATATAGAAGAGTCAGTATTACCAGTACATAAATACAATGTACCTACCTTCTCTCCTTTTTCTATCACCAATGATCCTTTGATGACCTTCCATGTCTTATCTGTAAATATGGATATACAACCTTCACTTGCCAACTTCCCTGTTGAAATTAGTTTTTTCCTTAAATCTAGAACATGTCTTACCTCGTTCAACAACCATTGGTTTCCATTGCATTGCTTTATTTTTACCCTTCCCATTCCAACAATTTTGCATGGTGCATCATTACCCAAATGAACCTATCCAAAATCACCTTGAACATAATCTAGAAAATGTTTCCTATGGGGTGTGGGATGAAATGAAGCCCCTGAATTTACTACCCAAGACTCAGAAATATTATCTACATAAAGAATCAAAGCATCTTGTAACACATCACCTGTTACATTTGCTTCCTGATTTCTCTCATGTTATCCATCTCTTTGTTTCTTTGGAGCTCTATAGTCTTTATTTAGATGTCCTTTCTTCCCACAATTCCAGCACTGTATCTTTCCAAGTCTAGATTTGGATCTGCCCTTCCTAGAATTCCCGCGATTCCCTGATCCCTTTCCTATGTTCTTTTGTCTTCCCCTGTTCACCATGTTCAATGCATTTCCTCACTAAGGATAACACCGACAACATCATCAAATTTTAAAGTATTTGAACCAAAGACAGAGTTACTTACAGCCATGACCAAGCCATTCTAGATTTATGGCTATGAGCACAATATTAGAAGAGCCCTGACCTCATCATCAAAGTCCACTTTTACATAACTTATTTGATTAGTAACCGTATTAAAATCATTTAAATGATCTGCAACAAACCCACCTTCTAACATATTCATATTAAATAATCTCTTCATTAGAAATACCTTATTGGACGCCGAGGGTTTTTCATATAATTTAGCCAATGCATCCATCAAACCCTTCGTTGTCTTTTCTTTCGAAATATTGAAAGCCACCGACGTTGCCAGGCTCAGCCATATCGTTCCTATAGACTTTCTGTCAAGAATATCCCATTCTTCATCCTTCATAGCTATCGTCTTGTTTTCTATTCCACCTAATGGTAGGAATAGGTCCTTCTGATGTAAATAATCTTCCATTTGCATCTTCCATAACTGGTAGTTTTGGCCGTTAAATTTTTTGACCCTAAAATTTCCATCTTCCAACATTGCTCCCACTTGAATCAGGAACCCTCTTTTCCTACAAGTTACCTTTCGGCTTTGATACCAGTTGTTAGAAAAACAAGACCGTGGAGCAATAAAATAAAACAAATGCGGAAACAAAACACAGAAGATACACAATACAATAGAGACACAGATTTACGTGGTTCACCCAGTGTGGGCTACGTCCACCAGAAAAATTTCCAGGTCCTTCCTTTATTATTATCCAACATATGAAGGGATACAACCTACAACAAACCCACTGTAACTTTCTCTTCTTTCTCTCACAGTCTCTCATCTCATAATAGAATATTCGTTATTTTCCATAGCCGCAATACATTTCCCTCATAACAGAGGGTTTCCTTATAGGGAAAAAAACCCTAACATAATTTCTACCATTAGAACTATGACCTTATAATGAACAGTCCATATTTACAATGAAATTACAATATACATTTACAAGGCATTTTTTCCTTCGATAGCTTCACCCCCGAACCCCCACCAGGGGCCCACTTGCCCCCGGATCGCCCTCTACACTCCCCCGCATGGAAGAATGTACATACTTCTGGGGTGTAAATACTTCATGGGGTATAAACACGGCTGGAAACAAAAGACCTATGAATCAGGAAGATAATCAGGCTCCACAATCAACAATAGCTTACTAAAGAATCATCCACAATTGGCCATTATAATAATTGGGGCTAAGGTAGAGGTATCTATTTCATACATCCACATGATCCAATTGTTATCAAAAGAATATATTCATACTTGCGAAATAAAATACTTCCCTCTTTGACCATGCATGATCCTTACCACATGGAGTAGTTCTCCATTTTTTGAATGAATATCTTGTAAACACTAGTTATGCATTCAACTGGCTCCTATTCCTTCCAACTTGATATGCATAAGCTTGGGAAAAGGTGAATGCAATATTCACATTGCAATAAAATAAAAATAAAGAGACAAGGAAATCCTAGAATTCTTTCAATAAACATTACCATTAATAACTATAATATCCAAATTGGTCACACATACTCATAATTATAGTCAATTTTCTCCTAAAATATTTTACTAAACCTTTCCAATGGATGTTAATGTCTTGCAAACACATTTTCTTTTCCTTTTATTTATTGCATGTCTTCTAATTGTTGATGGTTTCATTATTTCCCATGACTCGATAGATAATAGCATCAAAACCCATTTTCTTTCATCAATTTTGTTGTATAACACAATTGATTTCAACTCACTCCTTGGACATTATTGAGCCATTTAATTCTACAACATATCATCAATTTTTTCGTATAACACAATTGATTTCAACTCACTCCTTGGATATTATTGAGCCATTTAATTCTACAACACAAAAATGAAGTAAAGGAAATTGAGTAGTATGCTCTTTCTAAACAAAAAAAAAAAAAAATTGAAATATTCAATATTTAAAATAGGATGATCTATAAAAGAATTTCTAAGTTATATATTAGCAAATAGAAAAATATTACAAGATTAAGTTCCCAACAAAATGAGGAAATGAAAATATACAATACCCTTATTTATTCAAAAAATAGTTCAACGAACAAAAACATGGAATTTAATATCCTCCGAAAGAATTTTCCCCAGAAGTAAACACAACACTTGCAAAAGTAACTTCAATTAACAAGATACAATCCACTTCAAATCAACAAACTGCAATCAAGTGACAGAAGCTAACTTAACAAGTTATATTCTAGTAAGATTATTTTTATTTTATGCAAAGTGAATCAAACCGTAGAAACATAAATTTGGTTTTAGGATTCCTCTTGAAACCCCAAATGATATTGGGTATGCAAGGTTAGCATTATTATTTAATGGGTATCAATTTCAAATTTGAAAAATTCCAAGGATTGAAGAGTATAAGTGAAAACGTTTGAGTTCAAGTCAATACATGCATATAAATGTGTGACAAAGATTTTATAAAGATAAATATTTAGAATGGTTGCATGTTCCCTTCTGTTAGACATGTAATCGTTAAGATTCGATTACTTATATCAAATCATTGTAAATATCATTAGGATAAATATAAAGAGTCTTAGGTGATAGGAAGAGTGACCCATTGGGGAAGACCAACAATCATTCATTGTATATTTATTGAGCTTCATGGTAATGGAATAATCAAGTGTGGAGTTACGAATTCTACCCATACCTAGCCTATTAGTGATACCAAAGAACAATTTAAATCCATTATTTTCTCCCTTGGTGTTTCCTTTCCCTTCCCGTGCATAAAATTCCCTTGTCAATCCCTCTACCTTCTTTGGTCAGTTCTCAATGCCCATTTTGTAGGTGGATTCACGCCCTCCTCGGTCCATGTGAAATCACTCTCTAAACGTTAAGGTTTTCTCCTTACATCCATGACTATTGTATTGTTTGCACCTTCTGGCACCATTCTGAAAAATGAATTCAAGACCCCTCTCTCTGCGTAAACCCTTCCTCCTCTCTCTTTCTAAATCCTTCATGAGTTTCCTCCAACAAATTCTCACCGTGTTCAGAATTGGGTTGATATATTTGCATGAGATCCTCACTCAAGTTTCTATACCTCTTCACTATAACACTTGATTTAGTTTATATTTTTTCCATTGGATTGAGAATCTATATATATCAATATATTCCTATAGGTTGAAACCCTCTCCTTGCGAAAAAACCACCCAACAGTAACGTGAATGTAGTGGAATCCATGGACAATTTGAAGACCATAAAACATTGTGAGGAATATTTTTTATAGGTCTTTTTCATCTTTAACCATCAACATGCATTGGAATCATCATCATTAGAATATTATGAGCCACAAGAATCATCGTATGAATTGGAAATAAGGAGGTGTAATGTTACTTCAACAGAGCTATTCTTTCTTTGTTTCTTAACCAGTTTTGTTTGAAGGAAGAGTTGAAACATGATAAAATCCTAGGAAATGTATCTTGGTTCCTCTAATAAATCCATTTTGTGGATTATACGAAGAGAAATTAGTTTGGGAAAGTGCCCAAGAAATTATCTTTGTTTCCACAAATAGTTTCTTAAGCAGTTGTAATTTCAAAACTGGCCAAACGTATGCTTCGAGGTGTGAAGATGCATTTAACAGATTTGATCCTCCTTTTTATTTGAAAACATGATTGAAGCGAGTATAGACATCAATATACTCAAGAATATTTATTTATTCCTTTCATCTGTCAATAAGAAATGAAAGGACACGAAAAGAAGAAGCTTAGAGGCACAGGAGGTCGGCATAATCTTTGTCAGAGATATGATATTCACTATACCCGTTGAGGAATTATCCGGATTATGTTTGGAATGGAATGAAAGTAGAGATATTACGATGAAACACTCATGAAAATCGCCAGAAATAGAGAAATACAACAATAATTGATTTCTATTAATGAAATAATTGTAAAGAGACTGTAAAAATACAGAGTGCAAGTCTCGCTAGAATGGTGGAAACTTTATCTCTGAGAAGCGATGTGATGCCTATGCTCATTCGAAAGAAGATGATTAAAATGAGGCTCTGAAGGATTTTTTATGTTAAATAGGAATTCCAAAACCCTAGACATCCAAAACCTAACCCTGGGAGATGAAACACCAAAAGGCATGTGGGCCCCGTTTGGGTAATTTAGTACATTAACTTCCTGGGGTCATAACTTTTGCATACGATCTTCGTTTTAGGCACATGATAGCATGTTGGAAAGGTCTTTTTGAGAACTACGCATTAAGTCGTAAAAATATGACTCCATCTATAGTGTGACTATGTCAAGCCAAAATAACATTGTTTAGGTCCCCAAAACGGCCTTGGAAGTACAACAATATGTGATGACATGAAAACATACAAAATAAGCCAGATGGATTAGATGGGAGGCTAGCGGTATCCACCTAGAATATGTGTAGGTATCCAGATAGCCATGGAAGTGTAGAACCCACAATTACAAATAAGTACATAATAATGTGTTGAACTAAAAACTGACAAAAGGAGCCAGTTGGAACAGGTGGGTGGCCACCAATATCCACCTGTATCAATCCTCCCCCCTTAGGAAGCAATGGTATCCATTGAGTTGAGTGCCCACAGAAGAGGGGAAATCATGTTCTGAATATGAATCTTGGTCAACTACGTTCTTTGTTGGATAATTTGTGATTCTTGGTTTGTGGAAGACTTTCACAAACCGATTGCTAGCGGGATTGAATATGCTCCACCAACCTGTTGTCTCTGGGTTTGATAGGGTATTGTGTAGGCACCATTATAGGTGAAGAAGCAATATCTTATTTCTCTTTGAAAATCTATTTTTTTTGGATAGAAGCTGTTGAGGCTGCAGTGGTTGTAGCAGTCTTTTATGCATCCTTTGAATAGACTGTGAAGAGGATGAATTTTGCAGTATGATATATTACCTTGCGGCACTGTTTTGGTAAAGCAGTAGTAGGAACTACCTTTGGTATCCGATAGATATGACATCCAAGAGTAATAATGACACTATGGCATCTAGAATCATAGACAACATGACCTCTCCACATATATGGTTGGCCCAAAACCACATCACAGACATCAATAGGGGAAACATCACACACTACCTCATCCTTGAAGGGTTGCATGCTATAGGACAGGCAACACTGTTGGTTGACATGGAGATCTCGACCCTGGTGAAGCCACCCGATATTGTATGGTTGCGGGTGTGGTGTTGTCGATAACCCCAACTATTTGATGGCCTAACTTATATGAGTTTCTTATGGATACCGTTATCAACAATGAAATGCAATGGGGTCCCCTTCACCCACATTTGTGAATGGAATAGGCACTCCCCCTCTTCAGGATCTACTGATTCTTCTGGTTGAATTTTTGTAGTCGTGACAGTGGAAGTAGGGTATGCGTCGATGATTTGTCTATATTCAATATTTTTTGGATCGGATTCTAAATCAGGGTTCAGCTCTGTGTCTTTGACCTCAGCCACCAATGAATGTTTCGAGCGACATTCATCGATGTTGTTCCAGGGGATTTTGTGGAAGTCACACCACTTCCTAGTGTCATTATTCATCTTCCCTTTACCATTTTTGTCCTATGTCTTGGATTGGTTTTCTAGGGGATGTTGGTTAGGGTCGTCTTTACCGTGCTTTGGTTGTTTCATATTTGCATACCCGAATTCTCATTTGTTCTGGTGCCTAAATTTATGCTCGTTTTTGACAATATATCAATAGGCAACGCTCAATGATGAGATTTTTAGGAAATCGATTTCGGTTTGGAGTACCTATGTAGATCACCACTGTATTTCAGAACTAGATGCCACTCGGAGTCCTTGATACCCATCTTGGTGCGCAAGGTATGGAAATTATTTGTGAACTCTAGCACTGTTTGGTTCTTTTCTTGTGGAAGTGTCGTCCATCTCATGTATTAGTCTTCATAGGTATCAAAAGGATAGTATTGTTCTTTGACCGCATCCACAAAAAAATCCCAAGCGGGATCAACCCCATAGATTCTAGATTCCTTTGTGGAACTTTTCTCCCAGTAAGTTTCCCACCAATGTTTGACATGGGGTAGAGCCTTGAGGAGTGCGAAGGTGATCTTTTCCTTGTCGAAAAATTTTTTAACAGAGAAATAACCTTCTAATATATTTAACCATTTTTCTAGGGCATCCGCATCTATCTGACCTTCAAATATGGGAATATCAAAATTTACCTATACCTTGAAGGGAGAGGTTCCTCCAAAATGGTCGCTTGATGAAGATGTTCATGTTGCTATCGACAAGCATTGAAGAATGTGTGCAAAACTATCCATCATTTCGTCCCTCTGTCGCGTGAGAGCTTGCTCAAGCAGCAAGTTAATAGAATCTTCTGCTCTGCCTCCTTTCTCTTCTTCCACCATCAAGGGTTTCTTGGGTGTGCGAGAGTGATTTTCCTCAAGAGATAAAAACTTGAGACCCAACTGGCTATACTCAGACCTCGTTGGGGACATGCGCTGAAAAACGATCAAGAGTAGCCTTCTCGGATACCACTGATCTGGATTATGTTTGGAATGAAATGAAAGTAGAGATATTACGACAAAACACTCATGAAAATCGCCAGAAACATACAAATACAACAATACTTGATTTCTATTAATGAAATAATTGTAAAGAGACTATAAAATACAGAGTGAAAGACTCGCTAGAATGGTGGAAACTTTATCTCTTAGAAGAGATGTGACGGCTACGCTCATTTGCAAGAAGATGATTGCAATGAGGTTGTGAAGGCCTTTTTATGTTAAACATGAATGCCAAAACCTTAGACATCCAAAACCTAACCCTAGGAGATGAAACACCAAAATTCATGTGGGCCCCATTTGGGTAACTTAGTACATTAACTTCCCGTGGTCGTAACTTTTGCATACAATCTTCGTTTTAGGTGCGTGATAGCCCACTGGAAAGTTCATTTCAAGAACTATGCATTACGCCATCAAAATCTAACTCTGTCTACATTTTGACTGTGGTGAGCCAAAATAACACTGTTTAGGGCCCCAAAACGACCCTGGAAGTACAACAAGATGTGTTGACATGAAAACATACAAAATAAGCTAGTTGGATTAGATGGGAGGTCACCAATATCCACCTGCAAGATGTGTAGGGATCCAGACCACCTCGAAAGTGTAGAAGCCACAATTACAAAGAAGTACATAAGAATATGCTGAACTAAAAACTGACAAAAGGATCCAGTTGGAATAGGTGGGTGGCCACCAATATCCACTTGGATCAAGGAAGGAATGGGTCACATGAAGCAACTAACTGCAGAGTTCCATAGGAGAATATCAAAGAGAGATAAAATTATAAAGAACACGGAGTTAAAAGATCAAATACGACGAAAGGTAAAATATATTCCCATTACATTGTTCCCCATTGCAATATAGGAGCAATTGAAGATTTGTTCAACACTTCATATAATTCTTGGAGAGATGCATGGATCCTTGACATAGTTGCAAACTCCCACGTGACATTTTGAAGAGACTTCTTTGAAGATTTCAATGACAATATATATGACATAGTGTACTTTGTAGATAAATAGAGTCTCAAACCTTTGGGAATGGGCATCATTAGGCTTAAGTTTCCTGAATTCATGGATTTTATTCTACATAATATTCTATGTCTTCTTGAGCTAGAAAGGAACTTGTTGTCGCTTGTGCACATCCAACAACAATTCCACTTTGTTTATATATTTGGTGGGAAAGTTGAAATAAGGAATGATTCTTTCAACATGGTTGTAGGGACCAGAATGGAAGATGGAAGATTGTTGAAGAGGAAAGGGACATCTTCTCATGCACATAATTTTTCATACCTCTCTCATCATGGTGAAGGTATATTGCCATATAGTATTTTATGACATGCTATATTTTTCCATATTAATTGCGACAACCTTCGTGTATTGAAAAAGAATGGCGTTTATGGTTTTCCTACTATTCTTAGGAAATTGAAGCAATGTGATGCTTGTATCCTTAGGAAGCATAGAAATCAACCATTTCATTATTCTATTTCTAGAGAATGTAGAAAACATGAACTAATTCATTCTTATTTTTGTTTCCCTATGCATGTTTGTTGTGATCTAGGGAAAAGTAGGGGATTGTTACCAATAGTCCATCACATAAGAAAGCATATAATCACATATTCATACATATAGACAAAGACATACACAAAGTAGTGGAATTACAAAGAAAAAAACTTTATTATATATAGATGAATCGATACAACAAAATAGAGACACTTTCTATGATACATGATTGTCTAATTATACTTACATATTCTGTTACGAGGCATTTGTAACCACCTAACTTCCTGGGTCAATCGATTAGCCAGGATTTCGATCGACCTATTCTTTCGACTTTGGCAGTCGACCAACTAATTCTTAGTTGATTTTCAGGTCTAGTCAATAGAGTCGACTATCCCTTACAACATCTCCCCCCACCTCAATTCCTTGCTCATATCGAGAAAGAGGGGATTATGAAAACTTTTATTTTACATTGGTTATTTTACAAAATGAGAGAGAGAGAGAGAGAGAGAGAGAGAGAGAGAGAGAGAGAGAATTTTCTAGTTCTTGTAGAAGTTATGTAGCTTTGTCTGACCGTCCTTTAGTATCTCTTTTCACTTCCTTGAATGTCCAAATTTGGAATCATCCCTGATTTTGATTCCACAACCAACTTTTCTTCCCACAAAAACATGTTACTTGAAATGATCTTTGGAAATATTATTTCGATGCTTTGTCCAAGTAACCTAAACTGGACTGTGACTTTAATTCTTAGAGATGATTCTCGAGTTCTCCCCTCGTCCTAAGAATTAAGTGGATGAAACTATAGAGGGGCACTCCTTTCTTCATGTGAAGGTGAATTTCTTCATTTGACATCTGTAACCATGATGGCTAAACAACTTCTACTTTCTAAGGATCTAGTTTAGGAGGGTCATCATCTGCTATGCTTAACGGACCCATGGTCAATGTTTAAAAACTTAACTACGTGTAGAATGGTTTTTTCATTTCCCTATAGCTCTGATATACCGAATCTGGTTTCATGATATTGAAGGAAATTGATAGGGTAGCGGAACATTTCACACACAACTAAATATTCAGCAACATGGAACTGCAGGATGAGTGATGGTTGTTGTCCTTTTCTATCGAGGAGACTAATGTTGATATGATCCCCACTGTGTTGTTGTACAATGAAAAAATATTTACTGTCCTGAAGAGAGATAATTTTTGTCCTAACCTATTGATCCGTGGATGTGCGTTCCTTAACCATGATTGTTGATGGGCTAGAAGAATCATGTGAGGAGACATCTATGTCAATGTTGAACTAACACTTGTGTAAGGCCTGTTGGTTTCGAATTAATTATCGTATGTGTCAGGTTGAACCAAAATTATATTAGTGGTTGTGCAACAATCTTCTGCGTCGATCATTATTGTTTCTATCGTGATTTTGGTCCTTTATTTTTGTGGTTTAAGTACACTATCCTTTATGGAGTTGAAATCATCGTAGTCGATTTTTCCTCGTTCTCGGTCGACTAAGTCTTCTATGTTGATTCTTGGTCGATAAATGAGTTGAACTACTGTTGATTTTGTATTATCAGGTTTCCTATTGTCGGTCCTTCTTGGTCGATGGTATTGATAATTACTCTGCTAGTTTGTTTTTTTGTAATTCCTCATGTTTGTATTATGGCTTTGCTTGCTTGATTGGGATCTTCATCGATCAATCAACTGTCGCTTCATGAGTATTTGTCACAAGTCTGGAGATGGGTTCATGTGTCGATCATGTCTTCATCTTCTTTCCCCTACAGATATGTGACTAGACCAGGGGCTTATTTCTCTCTCCATTCTTCTTTTTCTTTACTTGTATTCAAGGATTTGAGACTTCTTTAATACATGATTTTTCCTATAGCAGTTTTATATAACTGAATTTTATACATGATTTATTTAAAACTGACTTTAGTTTATTAGTGTAAGAAGAATTGGTTTTCTTAGTAATGTTATTACTCTACATTTTTTGACTTCAACCAGACTGTTACATATGGATTTCTAGTTCTAGTTGATCCATGTTGGCATTATTTTCTGTAGAATTTTCCAACAGGGTTCATCATTCTTATGTATTATATTTCTTGAATCAGGCTCCATTAATTATTTTTTTAGATGGATGCCCCAACAAAGTTCGAAGTTGAACCACTCATGTCGGTCAAATATCTTCTATAATATACAAACCAAGCTATGTTGTTTCTAACTTCCTACATTTTCCTTTGATTTGACTGTCATATAATAGAATCGGGTCTCCATTTTTTATCTCCTTCTTTTTTAGATGTCGATCATGCCACACTTTATGTTGTTTCTTTTTTCCTTATTGGTGGTTCATTTCTATTAATCTTCCTTCTTCTATATTATTCAATTGGTAAAGTCGATCATTCAAGCTTCCACCTTCGTCGAATTTCACAAAATTTTCTACCCTATATGAGTTGGCCCAATAGTTAACTCCGATCACCATTTCTTTTCCATAGAACAATTTAAAGGGGGTATGTCCATTCAATCTCTTATATGCAGATCTATATTCCCATAGAACTGTAAGAATTTTCTCGTCCCAATCGTTCTTGTCGATGTTATAGATTTTAGTGACTCCTTTGTGTAACGACTTATTAAATTATTCAACAACACCATTTGCGTGGGGATGGTATGCAATTTTTCTTCTGTGATCAATGAGAAATTTCTTTAGAAGGATTTGGATCGTCTCGTTTACAAAATGTGTCCCTTGATCACTGATTAGTGTTAATGGACATCCAAATCTTGTTATTATGTTCTCATAAATAAATTTCGTTGTGACTTCTTTAGTATATGTTTCGACTGGTTATGCTTTCGCCCACTTGGTCACATATTCACTACTACATATTGAAAAAATTGCGATGACTACTTGCGATGAAAGTACCTTTTCATCGTAAAATTCAAGAGAAAGAGTTCAAATTTTCAATTTTTTTATAAATCCAGCCCGAATTTGTCTCTCTTGCGGCGAACCCCCATACGTTCATTGCAACGGAGATGAACGTGAAGATAGTGGATTGTCGTCACTCTTGCGACGACCTTTGGTTATCATTGTAAGAGCAACGATAACTATTGATCATTACACTATTTGACAAAGTCAACATTGAAAGTTATATTGTTTGACAAAGTCAACATTGATTTGGTCAACTTTCGTCGCTTTTGTGACGAGAAAAATATCTATAAATATTTTGTGAATTAGAGATGTTGTGACAATCTTGTTATAACAACTACGGTTCAGAAAGGGTATTTTTGTGCAGAAGAATGTCACAGAATATTAGAGGTGGGAAAAAAATTAAAGCGGGTGAAAAGGGTGATGGTGGATGTTATTTCCCTTGCAAAAAAGGTTTCCTTACACATCCCATAACAATTTTAATAGAAACAACTACAAACAATTGTAGGAAATATGGGAACATTGATGGGGGATCGAATGAATATCGTCCCATGATAATTATCTATATATTCATTATTTTTTTTATATTGTCAATTTTATATAAAATTATATATATGTATATATATTGTTTGAATATTTGTTATAATACACATTAATTTTGCATGATTGTTTGTAATTATAAAGTTAGAGTTGCCCTCTAACTTTCTGTAGAATATTGCACCAAGTAGTACTAGTAGAAATGATGTTGTACAAGATGAGGAACATGATCAAGCAAATGAGGATCTCATGGAAGAAGATGATGGAACAAATCAAGTTAATGATCACATGGAAGAAGATGATGGGACAAATCAAATGATCCAAGATTTTTTTGCTCATCCGGATGAGGATGGGGACAGTGATGGTATTTATGATGAACCTCTATTAGAAAAGGGAAATAATCGAATTTATGAAGGCTCAAGAGAAAATCTTCTCTCTGCTACATTGCTGCAAGTGAACTTAAAGGTTATGAAAAATTTGTCGAAAACTTGTATGACACAGATCCTAAGGCATGTAATATGTTTCATCTCATATTATACATAAATGTTGATTTTTTTCTATTTGTTTTTAGTGTTAATTAATGTGTAAAATAAGAATGCAATTTTTATGATTAATATTCTTTACATTAACTAGTTATTTGTTATGTTGTAGATTGTTAGGTGAATTTTTGTTACCATCGTCAAATATTTTACCTCGCACATATCAAGATTTGCATGCCATTATGAAAGGCATTGGAATGGATTATCAAACTATAGATGCATGTCCTAATGATCATATTATATATTATGGAAAACATGCTTCGAAAATAGAATGCCTGCGATGTCTTATCAGCAGATATCAAACCGATCAAGTAACAAAAATGGTGCCTCGAAAGGTTCTTCGTCATATTCCCATAATTCCACATTTCTAGTGATTGTGAAGGTGTGAAAGCATAGCATAATTTATGGATTACCATGTGCGTAATAGAAGTGTAGATGGTTTTCTTCGAATGCCTGTCGATGGCTATGCATTTAGGGAAAGTGAGGAAAAATGCACAGATTTCAAAGATGAACCTCGTAATGTTAGGATTTCATTGGTAGCTGACAATGTTAATCCATTCATAGAGCTTAGGTCTATTTACTCAGTGTGGCCTATTTTTGTTATCAACAATAACATTCCTCCTTGGATGTCAATAAAGAGGGATCACATAATGTTGACAATGATTGTTCTAGGTATAATTTGTTTACATTAATTTTTTGAATGTAATATTTTCATTTTTTATTTTTTTTGCATAACATCTTTTGTTTATTTATTTACTTATATATACATATCACGGTTATAGTATTTATGTTTAATTTCAAACAATTAGGTAAGTACCAGGTTAAAGATATGAATGTATATATCGAGCTTCTTATCGACGAGATACTAAAGTTATGGGCTAGCATCACTATGTATGACATATGTAAACTAATTGGGGAGAAGAAATTTAAATTATGTGGAATACTGGTATGGACAAGTCATGATGCTCAAGGACTAACACATTTGTGTGGTATGTAGCATTATATTTCTCTTCAATACTATATAATTTTTAAATATATCATGTTGCATGTTTAATTTTTAAATAATCTCATCGTATAATTGACATTAATCCATCTGTTGCAGGTATTCAAACAAAGGGTGAATTCACATGCCCATTTTTTGGTCCTAATATGAAGTATCATCATTCAAAACGTTTAGGAAAGGTGGTGTTTGATGAGTATAGGATCCTCTTCCCTAAGAACCATAGCTATCGTACTACTGAAAACATATTTTCAATGGGAAAGAAGAGACTGGTTTAAAACCACGAAGAATGACACCTCACCTATGGAGGTTGGAATATAATAGAAATCATCAAGGTACAAAATTTATTTATGTATCGTATATCATGCAATCTTTTGAATGTTTGTTTTAATAATTGAATTTATTTTACTGTATTTGATAATTATTTTTTTGATTTCTTTTATGCTTCATGAACGCCACCATCATGAAGGTATTAATAATGGGCTTCCATGAGGAATGAAATCTTATCCCACTCAATTCATGAGGTTTCCCTACTATGAGGAGATAAAAATAGCTCATTTGTTTGATACAATGCATATTAGGAAGAATGTGACAGAAATGTTATGGCGAATCATAGATGGTAGGAGGGATAAAGAAAAAATTATCAAAATTTGTACTGACATTCAAGAAGCCAACCATGCAATGCAAAGTGTGATTCGATAAAATAGAGATGGACTAGACCAAAATAACCTTCCATGGTTATTAATAGAGCAACAAAGCAATGATGTAAAATAGGTCATTCAAAGAATTAAATTTCCCATGGGTTTTGCTTCAAACATAAATAATATATTAACGAAGAAAGGTGAATTTAGTGTGGTAAAAACACATGATTAACATACCTTCATTAAGGTAATAATTTTGGTATACATATTTATATATATTGGCCTTATACATCTTTTGAGTTTTCTTTTTTTTGTCTACTTTGGTCGAAAAAAATAACGATTCATTGTTTTTGTTACAATATGTTCTACCGTTATCTCTCCCAAAGGACTTTGACAACAACGTCAAACAAGTTATATATGATCTTGGAAAATACATGAGGTAAGTAGTTGTGATTTGTATGCAAAATGTTATTTATTTTGTTGTTGTACTTAATGACATGTGTTTTACTTGTAATGTAATATATTATATTATGTTATGTTGAAACGCGTTATTTTCTTGTGTCATGATCTCATGTAGATGATTGTCATTGAAAGAATCCATGAAGATGATATAAATTATTGGAAGAGAGAAATTCCTCGGATAATGTGTGAAATGAAAAAGTATATACCTCCAACATTTTTCAATGCACAAGAACACTACCTCATACACCAAGTTGAGGAGATTGAGAATTGTGGACCTGTACACACAAGGTTAATCTGGATGGTGGAGAGGCACTTGAAATCATTGAAGGCTTTGGTTAGACAAAGAGCACATCCTAAGGGTTCTATGGTGGAGGGACATATGGTATATCAATCCATGGTGTATATTAGTCAGTATCTTCCTAAATTAGCAGTGCCAACTATGCATGCAGTGGATCGCATTTGGGATGTGAACTCCATCAAAAACATTGAAGATTAGGAGCACTTGTTGGGGAAAGGTAGAATGAAAAAAAATGAGAGGTAATATATTAATAATTGTGGAGATTTATATAATTAATACATATAATTTTTCATTTTTTTGTGTATATGATCATATTCTTTAATATATTAATAAATGTTATTTCATAAATTGTTAATATTTACCATGGACATTATAACTAATATCTAATATTGGTGAATTATGATTTTTTTATTCAGATCCTCAAGATTGGGATGCATTGCATTTATACATTGCAAACAATCTTGATTGTATGAATGTATGGATTGAAAGATGTAAAAAACATCATGGAAGTACGTTATCATGGCAATGACTGTCTGAATTGGTTAGAGAAGCTCGATGTAACGAAGATGACAATGTTAAACAAAGGGAAATTGATTTAGCATATGGTTTGAAAGATGGAAATGCAAGCAAATTCACCCATTTTATTCAGTTATTTTATATTATATTAATGTGACTACACGTGTACTGTCTTTTTCAGATACTTTCCAAGTTTTATAAATTATATGTTAATTTATTAATTGATAATGCATCTTTTACATATCTGGAATATTGCAGTTGAAACACCACAAGGCTATGTGGTGCAATGGTCATAAATTTTGCATCAAACAGTTGGATGAAACTAGGAAAACTTCTGATAGTGGGATAATTGCAGTATTCCAAGTCACTAATGTTTCCTCTAGGACTGACAGACATCCCCAAGAATATGAAAATAGATACTATGGGTATTTGAATGATATAATTGAGTGTGACTTTAATTCCTTCAAATTAGTTATGTTTTACATCAAATGGTATAGGTTACGAATGCATGAACATGATGAGGAAAGATCTGTTATTCATCATGCCAACAGATTTCCAATGATTAAAACAACAGTGTTTGAAATAGGAAATGATCACTATGTTTTTCCAATCCAATGTGAACAAGTCTTTTACTCAAATGTTCCAGGTGAGAAGGATTGGTCATTTTTTGTTTGATATGATCCAAGAGAAAGGCCAGTTAAGTATACTCATGTACATGAAGAAGATGATATTGAAGAAGAAGATCATTCACCAAATCAGACAGAGCGGTAAGATCATGCAGGGTCGACAGATGAAGAAGATGAAGAAGATCATGATCCATGCATAGGAGACAATGCAATTCTTGATGATGATGTTGATGAAAATATGCTCTAAAATGACATTGATGATGACGATGATATCGTCAATCCTTTCAACATTGTTTCTGAACCATATGATGATACAGATGTTAAGTCATTGAAGAAAAAGATACAAAATAAGTATGATACAGATGTTGAGTTGGATCAGGTACATGACTATATATTTTATTTTTTATGAATTACTCTCTTAAAATAATTTACTTATGTCATGGGTTAATAACAGTTTTTTAAGTTTTATGCGACGTTTTTATATCTTATGTTACATTTTGTTTAATTATTATGTGAAACCTAAAAATAGTCGCCAATATACTAGACTACATGGTAAACTAAAAATATCATTTACAAACACATAATTTCATTTACCTTCACTAATTTTTGTTTTTGTAGTTTCTATATTGCATGAATCTTACAGCTAGGTTGCTTTCGATTATTTTATATTTTATAGATTGGGTATTTGGGAATTGAGAGTGATGTGAGGGGGAGGGGAGGGGCCATATGAGATTATACCTTCACGTGGTTTGGATTCTTCAATAGAGGATAAATTATTCTTGAAACCAAGAGAATCTCATTCATTTTTATACCATCATGATCATAGATGTCATCATTATTTTCATAGTATTGTATCAACGAAATTTCGATGAACGTGTTTTTCATTTCTATAGAATTTATGTTGAAACTATTTGAAAACATGGGACTTTGGCCCATGAATTATGAAGAATGTATGTGTGTCATATTTTTTATGAAAAATGGGACTTTGTTATTCACATGGGCAATAGTGACCTATGAATGGGGCCAACGTTGATGTTTTTTCAAACTGTTTTTGTATGGACTGAAATTTGACATGGATAGACTGTTCACATGCCTTAACGATATGGGAGGGTTTATGGAATAAAATTTGCCTCAAAGTACACCCACTTGTTTCCATCATCAATTCATCATGTAAACCATAAACCCTATTCTTGTTTCAAATTAGTGCAGAAATTGGTTGACACAAGTTTTAATTTTGCATCAACCTTTCTTCATTTTTCTTCCAGGTTCTACATTGTATATTATACATTAATGTATGTGTGTCATAGTTGTGATGAAAAATACATCTTTTTTCATTCATTGTTTAATCAACACATTAAAAATATGTCCTTGGAGTACTATATGCGGGAGCGTGTGTACTGTCGAACGAATTTTAAAAGGAACAATGAAAATACATTGTACTAGGACTAGACATGGGCAACAATGACCTATGAATGGGGCCAATGTTGAATTTTTTTCAAACGATTTCTGTATGTACTGAAATTTGACATGGATAGACTATTCACATGCCTTAACGATATGGGAGGGTTGATGGACTCAAATTTGAATCACAATACACCCACTTGTTTCCATCATCAATTCATCATGTAAACCATAAACATTATATTTCTTTAAAATTAGTGCACAAATTGGTTCACACAAGTTTTAAGTTTGCATCAGCCTTTCTTCATTTTTCTTTCAAGTTCTACATTGTATATTATACATTAATGTATGTGTGTCATATTTGTGATGAAAAATCCCTCTTTTTTGTTTTCATTGTTTAATCAACATAATAAAAATATGTGCTTGCAATACTAGATGCGGGAGCGTGTGTACTGTTGAACAAATTTTAAAAGGAACAACAAAAAGACATTGTACTAGGACTAGACATGGGAAAGAGTGACCTGCGAATGGGAACAATATTGGAATTTTTTCAAATTGTTTCTGTATGCACTGAAATTTGACATGGATAGACTATTCAGATGCCTTAACCATATGGGAGGGTTTCTAGACTCAAACTTGACTCATAGTACACCCACTTGTTTCCATAATCAATTCATAATTTAAACCATAAACCCTATATTTCTTTCAAATTAGTGCACAAATTGGTTGGCATAAGTTTTAAGTTTGCATCAATCTTTCTTCATTTTTCTTTCAAGTTCTACATTGTATATTATACATTAATATATGTGTGTCATAGTTGTGAAGAAAAATCCCTCTTTTTTCGTTCATTGTTTAATCAACACAATAAAAAGATGTCCTTGAAATACTAGATGCGGGAATGTGTGTATTGTTGAATGAATTTTAAAAGGAGCAACAAAACTACATTGTACTAGGACTAGACATGGGCAACAGTGACCTGTGAATGGGGCCAACGTTGAAAATTTTTCAAACTATTTCTATATGCACTGAAATTTGACATGGATAGACTATTCGAATGCCTTAACAATATGGGAGGGTTTCTGGGACTCAAATTTGACTCAAGGTACGCCCACTTGTTTCCATCATCAATTCATCATGTAAACCATAAAACCTATATTTGTTTTAAATTAGTGCACAAATTGGTTGACACAAATTTTAAGTTTGTGTCATCCTTTCTTCATTTTTCTTTCAGGTTCTACAATGTATATTATACATTAATGTACGGGTGTCATAATTGTGATGAAAAATCCCTCTTTTTTCATTCATTGTTTAATAAACAAAATAAAAATATGTCCTTGCAGTACTATATGCGAGAACGTGTGTACTATCGAATGAATTTTAAAAGGAACAACGAAAAGACATTCTACTAGGACTAGACATGGGCAACAATGACCTGCGAATGGGGCCAATGTTGAAATTTTTTCAAATTGTTTATATATGCATTAAAATTTGACATGGATAGACTATTCACATGACTTAACGATATGGGAGGGTTTTTGGACTCAAATTTGACTCACAGTACACCCACTTTTGTCCATCATCAATTCATCATGTAAACCATAAACCCTATATTTCTTCCAAATTAGTGCACAAATTGGTTGACACAAGTTTTAAGTTTGCATCAAACTTTCTTCATTTTTCTTTTAGGTTCTACATTGTATATTATACATTAATGTATGTGTGTCATAGTTATGATGAAAAATCCCTCTTTTTTCGTTCATTTTTTAATTAAAACAATACAAATATGTCTTTGTAGTACTAGATGTAGGAGCGTGTGTACTGTCGAACAAATTTTAAAAGAAACAACAAAAATACATTGTACTAGGACTAGACATGGGAAACAATGACTTGCGAATGGGGCCAACTTTGAATTTTGTTTTAAATTGTTTCTGTATGCACTGAATATTGACATGTATAAACTATTCGCATGCCTGAACGATATGGGAGGGTTTCTAGACTCAAATTTGACTCACAGTACACCCACTTGTTTCCATCATCAATTCATTATGTAAAACATAACCCCTATATTTGTTTCAAATTAGTTCACAAATTGGTTGAAACAATTTTTAAGTCTACATCAACCTTTCTTCATTTTTCTTTCAGGTTCTACATTGTATATTATATATTAATGTATGTGTGCCATAGTTGTGATGAAAAATCCCTCTTTTTCATTCATTTCTTAATCAACACAATAAAAATATGTCCTAGTAGTACTAGATGCAGGAACGTGTGTATTGTCGAATGAATTTTAAAAGGAACAATGAAAACTCATTGTACTAGGACTAGACATGGGCAACAGTGACCTGTGAATGGGGACAACGTTGAAAGTTTTTCAAATTGTTTCTGTATGCACTGAAATTTGACATGGATAGACTATTCACATGCCTTAATGATATGGGAGGGTTTATGGACTCAAATTTGACTCACAGTACACCCACTTATTTCCATCATCAACTCATCATGTAAACCATAAACCCTATATTTATTTCAAATTAGTGCACAAATTGGTTGACACGAGTTTTAAGTTTGCATCAGCCTTTCTTCATTTTTCTTTCAGGTTCTACATTGTATATTATACATTAATGTATGTGTGTTATAGTTGTGATGAAAAATCCCTCTTTTTTCGTTCATCGTTTAATCAACAAAATAAAAATATGTCCTTGCAGTACTAGATGCGAGAACGTGTGTACTATCAAACAAATTTTAAAAGCAACAACAAAAATACATTGTACTAGGACTAGACATGGGCAACGGTGACCTGCGAATGGGACCAATGTTGAAGTTTTTTCAAACTGTTTCTGTATGCACTGAAATTTGACATGGATAGACTATTCACATGCCTTAGCAATATGGGAGGGTTTTTGGACTCAAATTTGACTCACAATACAACCACATGTTTCCATCATCAATTCATCATGTAAACCATAAACCCTATATTTCTTTCAAATTAGTGCACAAATTGGTTGACACTATTGGAGCCGCCTTTGTTTTTTAACCCGTTTTTATTTTCATATCTTAATGCTCGAAATCGAAAGATGGTTTTCATATTTTCCTTCTTTTGTTCCAAAATCTATGAAGTCTCATCACGCGAATGACGACGGTTATCATACTCTCAAGGCGAGTTCTACTTTTCGTTCAAATGATTTTCCCCTTTTTGTTACCTCGGGATTTCGTATGTCGGATGTTATAGATCACTTAGTTCACAAGTCCCGAAGAGTGAAACGGCGAGATCACTTTAAAGTTTTACCCAGGTCAATAGCGAGAGTAAATTTTTTCTAAACGATGGTTAAGCATCATCGGGGTTTCGCGTCTCGACGTTTACTAATTTCAAAAGTCTTACTGTCATAACCCCGATAGCCGAAACCGCAAGATTCTTTTTTTAGTAACCTTCGTTAATGATAGAGGTAAAAAGCTTAGTTTCGGTTAAGCTCTGTCAGGAATTCGCAACTCAGAGTGTTTTCCTTTAAAAAGATACACTGTCAAAGCCACGAGTCGCGAAGTCGCGATAAAGATAGAAATGTAATTAATTAAACACTTAATCTGGTTTTATCCCCCATTTTAATTAAATCATATCTTTACAATCTTGCGATTTCGCAACTCGGCATACGAACTTCCCGGAAGCTATACCTTCGAAGCTCCAAGTCGCGAAGTTGCGATATAAATAATCACGAAATTAATCAAGTGCCTAATCATAATTATGTTTTTAACCAAAAATAATCATCGCAATCTCGGGTCTTAGAGGTTGAAAAGGTTAAAACGAAAACTTTCGATGTAGCGAGTAACGAATGATTAATTAATGTTGATAAAATATGATTAATTGAGTTAAGCCAGCATTTCTCGTGATTTGATGCATGCACAGTCTACGAGGCAATCTTAATTTTTCCTTACACCAACTGACATTTCGAACTGCCAAAATTTATGGCATTAATTAGAAACAAGGCGAATCGACAAGTAAGGATTGTGTTTTTATTGCCAAATTTATATTTAAGCATGATTTGACCATTTTGTTTTTGAAAGGTACCGAGTTTTACATGGTTGAATATATAGAGCTGTTACTTGTTGCCGCAAATTCATTTCTATATTACGCAGAGCAAACTTTTCTCAGCGAGCTAATTTCTGTATGTATACATATTTTTATCGCAGAAGAGCTAAAGCAGGATCCCCTGCCATGGCCCCGCGAAAAGCGTCTAAAGCCAACGTTGAGGTTTCGGGACAAGGTTCAAACAACGTCGTTGATACTTCACCTCGAAGTGTTGACTTTTTCTGGACCTGGTCATTTGGTTCTGATGTTCTACAGGCCGAATTAGTAGATTATTCTGATGATTCCAGTAACAATGAAAAAGACGACCTGACCACCAAATATAAGATCATCGTCCAATCTGGAATGCATAAAGTAGCGGCCAGGCCACGACTGCTCCCTTACTATGATATGGTCTGGTGGGAATTATACCATGTGGACATACCAACCAGAACCATCATCAATGAACAGAAGGTCACCATCGGGACTTTCAGACTCGAACAAATGCAGGCTATGTACAAGTTGCCTACCGTGTCGGACCTTACATACGATGTCAAATTCTTGGAGAACTTCAAACAGAAGGAATGTGTGCAATATGACAAGACTATGTCCAGTTTAATCAGAGATTGGGTTTCACACCCTGCGAAGTTCAGGGCAGACAGTAATGGTATATATTCAATAGCTTCCTTGGAACCACAGTTCAAATATATAGCTATGATTACTTGCAAATTATACGAGAGAGAGGACACCACACATTTATTTCTTCAATGGGTGCCTCTAATACATCAAGTCGTTGAAGGCTATTCCTTCAACTGGGTGAAAATGTTGTCGGATAGCTTGACCAGTCGAGTTACAGAGTATCGGGCGCAGAAGGAGAGCGGAAAGATTGCTTCATTTTTTATGTCCGCATACATTATAGATGTCGTGTGTTTTATAACACCCTTTCCCTTAATGAGCTAGAGTTGGAATCCATCAGAGGCCAAGCCCATCCACGTCTACCATTCAAAATTGTGAAAAAACAAAGCGGCAGATTTCGTGTATGAAATCTTTAACTGGGTAATGGTACCGCTGCATGTCATCTCAGAGTTTTCGAGGCTTCTGTTCCCTTGCATGCATTACCATTATTCATACCCGACAAGCTCGCTTGTCGTGAAGTTGCTAGACAAACCGTAATCGGTGGCATAAGCAAGGAGCTTAAGGGATATTCAAAGAAGGTATGGCCACCTTTTCTTGTTCATTTAAATTCATATTGTTCGTTAGATTTTGGGCATGCTAAAGCTGAAGCAGCAGCCCTGGAAGACCTAAAATTGGTTCTTATTGAATTCAAGAAGCACGATCCGCAAAGGGTCGTAAGTAATCATTTGGCCAGTTGCAGACTCAAAAGGTTTGAACATGAAAATCCCCCCTCGGATGATATTTTCCGAGGTGCAAGATCTTATGCCGAGATTCTAGCTCGGATACAAACCCTGGCACCTGAAGAGAGGGCCGATGTTATGAAATTCCAAGAACATCAATGCATTTGTCTTCCCGCAATATTGTGGGGTGAGAATCTGAGTATAGCGGAGGTGAAACAAAAAGAAGTCGAAGGCTCCAAAAATGCGACACTCGGCCAAGAAAAGCACCAGGACGGGGAAGAGCAAACTAGGAGTCCGAAAATAGAGATAAAGACTCCCGACGCGCCGAAAAAGCAGACTCCGGTTACTACTCTGGAACAACCAGCTAAGAAAATTGGAGATCCCATCGCATCCATTACTCCCTTGTAGTTAACTCAGGGAAACATAGAAGCAGGGTGGATTTTAAATCAAGAATTGAAACCTATAAGGATGGAAGAGATCCCTCCAAATGAGTTCTTCTTTGATAAGAAGAGAAAGGTTGTGGTAAAGAGAGAATTCTATCGGGAAGGGGGATCAACAGCCAAGAAGTACAAAGTGTTGACCAATGGGAAAGATAAGAAGAATGAACAGTGCGCGATAGAAATAACCGAAACATTAGGGGCATATGCCACAGGGAATCAATTTTCAGTCGGGGTTTTGAAAAATCAACTGAAACGAAAAAATCGCCTCATCAAAACCCTCGAAGCCAGACTAGCCACAACAGAGGAGAATGCCAAGGACCAAGCGAGCGTAGGGATAGAACAAGCAAGGTTGGCCGACAAAAGTGAGATAGAGCTGCTCAAAACTAAGCTCGAACAAGCAGAGCTGGTGGTTCAGAATGGTCAGATACAAGCGGGCCAGCAAAAAGATTTGATCGAACAACTACAGGCTAGAGTGGAAATCACCGAAAGTAAAGTTATAAATATCGGGATGTTCCAGTCCCAGGTGATGTAGATTCGGAGCAGAGTTTCTGTAGCCCAGCGAAATTTACTCGCCAAGGTAGAGGTAATTCAGGACAACTGCTTACTCATTAATCAAGTTTTGGAAAATTTATCTGTCAGAGAAAGAGAAGCTGGAGCAGCTTGGGTCTCTTTTCAAGAGGCTGTAATAGCTACAAAAAACAGGGAATCGGGAAGTACTCCCAGGTTTTCCATTTCGGAGAAGACCAGAGGAAATATTTTATTAAAAGAATGGGAGCACAATATCATAGAAGGTAAGCTGCAAGCCAAGAAGGTAACGAAATCCTTAGAAGAGGCTTTTGGTTCTATAGATGGTAATTTGTTAGGTATTGATAGCGAAGGTAATGATGAGGCATTGAGTCAAATGAATATAGCGAAAATCTCATTTGATTTGAATGAAAAAGAAGAAAGAGATTCGGCCGAGATCTCACAAGTAACTATGGCAGACATAGTTCAAATAGATAAATGTATGATTAAACCAAGTGTGCAATTGTGCGCTATTGACATCATAGACAGACATATGGAAGAACGTTTTCCGCAATTAGCCCAATATTGTTACTCTTTTGAGGCCAATTGTCAAGCGGAACCATCAAGGTTGATATCTCGGCTAGTGGAAAGATGTGTTACTTGTATCGAGCATGCGAGAGGGCAGGCTTCTAGTACCAAATGAAGACAGAGATAAGGAAATGAAATGATTGATCTCCTTCTTGTTGTAACTGAAAATCCTAGAATGATTGAGATTCCATCATATGTAAATCTATATAAATATACAATAGAAAGAAGGAACAAGGGTTGGACCTTTCTGTGTCGATTGTAATAGAGGTTTTCTATCTTGAGAGTTGATATAAAGCAAATCCAAAGATTCGCAATTCTGTCACGACTGTGTTATGAGTTTGTTTCCTTGTATCTCATTTTTCATTTCATTTCAGATTCGTATCTGATGAATGCTTCGCTATAATTTAGTACAACCTCTACTATAGTGAATGAATTCTGGTTTCCTATATTGTTCACTGTTTTTCCTCTATACGGGCTATCAGCAGGTATAAGACTAGTCAACACTTTAGAATTCTATATATATATTATGCTTCATCGAGTTATTTCTTTACATTTTTCTTCTTCTGTTTATAAGTGATATTCTCCCTTGATAGGAGCCTTACATGATAGTCAACTTAATGTTTTCTCCCATCTCATACATATTTATTAAAATATAACTCAGTTACAGGAAAGGGCCTTTGGTTTGCACCCTATTTTCACTCCTGGAACCGTAAACTCTCTTTTATACGACCAAAATTGAGACAGCACCTAAATTTCCCCTGAGATTTCCTTATCATTTTGTTCCTCCGTGACTGTCCCTGTAACAAGACAGCCTAATATTGAACCCAGACTATTAGACCAAACACATATTGCCTTAAATATTTTTTATACTATTCTTAAAACAACCACTACCTGGGTTGAACTTGAACGTTCATGGGTAGTGATTGAATGGGATATAAACATCCAGGAATAGTTGGAAGCTAGACAACGCCAACCCAGAAATCATCCCTAGCTTCTCTTGCCGAAGGTTGACTTTTCTTCCTTCTTTATCCCTCACTCACTTTCGGATGCCTAGACGTTGTACTTCCAAGCCTTAAGTACAGACTCTGGAACAACATCTTTTTGGCGCCGTTGTCGGGGACCGAAGATACAAAATCTTTTTCCCTGGGAAAACGACATTTATTTCGTTGAAAGTGCCACCCTTTGATAGTGAACAAAGAGTTCACACCTTTTAAAGGATTTCCAATCTTTCACTTGGTGACTCCACGATTAATAAGCTGGCATCCGGATGAAGGAATACCAGGCAAAACCCAGATGGTAAACAGACCACACCCATTACCGATCTTGAGAAGATTTTAAAGGCGAGAGGCTCTCTTAAGCTGACCCCTGCAATCTATCAACCTAAATACCCGCAACTGAAGACCAAAATTTCTTCTGAACCTTCGACTTCACGCAACCCTCTCTTCGAAAATAAGGATCTAACATCAAACTACTCCGAATTTAGAAGCGAAACCTGTCCGATAACCCCTGTAGAACATAAAGGAAAAAGTCCTGCAGAAAATTCATCTACTATCGATATATCATCGACCCTTCAGTGGAATTTCGCGACCTCACATGGTCTCGAAGAATATTTCACACATCCAGCTTCCACACATGTTGGTTCCCCTGACTACATCTCTTGCAAGTCCGAAGAGCCAATCCCTCGCATTCCTTACCAGTCATCCTCGAATTTTTCACCCCGCGAAGAAAGTAAAGATCCACTTTTGATCTTCCAAAACCCCCTTTATAACTTTCCACTAATAACGATGGCAGCCACCGGAGGAGGAGGTGGAGGGGTTGTCTGAGGAGGAGGTGGAGGTGCTCCTGGGGGAGGAGTTGGAGGCCAAGGGCCTTCCCCCCCTCCCAGAGTGTTTGTGAAAGTGGCAGCAAGATACGCTCCCTTGGTATTGCCCGCTCCTCTGCACGACCTTCCCAAAAATTATATAAAAAAATTGCCAAAATTCACTAGGGAAGGAGATCTGACCGCAGCCAAACACATAAATTTCTTTGATCAATTCGCAGACATCCTAGGTCTCGAACATGAGGAAGTGTATTTGAGACTTCTTGTCCAAACCTTCGAAGGTCAGGTCTGAACTTGGTTTCGGAGTCTACCTGCAGGATCTATCTTGTCATATGACGTCTTGGAAGATGCTTTCCTTAGACAATGAGGCGAAAGAAAGGACCACCTATATTATTTAACTGGGTTTGGGTCTTTAAGAAAAAATAATTCAGAAATAGTTATGGAGTTTATTCAAAGATTCAACAAGATGTATAACAAAATTCCAGCCGAGATTAAACCGTCCCATATCGCAGCCAAAGTAACTTTCGCGGGGGCTTTCGAACCAGATTTTGCACTCCTTTTGCGAGAAAGAAGCGGAGCTACTCTAAATCGAATGCAAGATAACGCTGTAGAAATTGAGTCAAATATGATGGCTTCTGGTAAGCTTAAAGCTAAAGTAGAAATGGGAAACCGAGAAATTAGACGCTTTAGAGAACAAGCAGGGCCGTCAGGGTCTAATAGATACACAGATGACAAAGTAGACGATATGGCCAGGGTAATTAAGGAACTGTCTAATAAAATATCCAGAATGGAGGTAGAACAAGCCAAAGCCAATTCTTTCGCCAAAAAGGATTTCAAGAGGAACCCCAACCCCCCGAACCAGTAAAGACAGATAAAAAACGAAGATCAAAAAATACAAACTCCCCTAAAGAACAAAAAGTTTATAGGAGCGAATGATCTCCAAGATTTTGGAGATTCAGATGATGATGTCACGAACTTCTATGATGACTGCACACAACCGTATCTGACTAGAGAATATTATGCAAAATCTCTAAACACTCAACAATCGTCGGTTAAGGGTGAAGAAAGAGATCATACTGACCTTTGTAGCTCTCAAGAAGAAACCGAAATGATAATGGCCGAGGTCCAACCTAAGTACAATTTGAGATCTAAGAGTAAACCCATTTCAACTACTCAACCTAAGAAAATTCTCCCAAGAGGTCAAACTTATGAGCCTACTCCGAAAGAAAACTTGCTCCCTAACAGCAAAGCGAAAGTAGTAAACTCACAAGAACTCAAGGTGGGAAAAGTTGAGACCCAAACACAAGGAACCGAAAAAACTAATGCTATTACACCTTCAACCAAGATCATGATTAATAAAGTGGTCCAGACAAATAAGTTGGAAAAGAAGGATTCGGAAGTCCCAACTAGAGAAACAGACAAGGTGAGCGGATTTTTCAGTTTCGAAAACGAGATAAATAAAATTAAGATACCAATTCCTCTGGTAGAATTAGCGAAAAACCCAGTTTATCGAAAGCAGATTACCAAAGTGATAGGTGTCTCAGAGCCAGAAAGCCAATCTGATGTTTTAAACTTGGAAGATGATAAACCCAACATCACTTTTGGTCCACATTTTGAAGGGGCCAAAGACATTGTTGCTCCCTTTTATATCACCTTAAATGTATATGATCAACTGCTACATAATTTCATGCTAGACTCCAGAGCCTCCCATAACGTGATGCCTAAAATTATTATGGACAAATTGGGTCTCCAGATCACCAGACCTTACGAAGATCTTTACTCTTTTGACTCAAGAAGAGTTAAGTGTATGGGAATGATAAAGGATTTAGTAGTTACCCTGGCACAGGTCCCAGTTAAGAGTATCTTGATGGATGTGGTTATTGTTGATATTCCCCCCAAGTATGGCTTACTGTTGTCTAGGTCATGGGGAGCCAAGCTGGGGGGTTCTCTTCAACTGGATATGACGTTCACAACAATTCCTGTGTTTGGTGGGCAATTTACTCAGTTGTATAGGGAGACGAGGTTAGCATATACAGTAAGCGACCCTCAAAATCTGAACAATTTCCCTATTTACATTGCAGATCAAGATTTAGGAAATTGTATTTTATCTTTTGATGATGGTTTGGATGGTTGCACAGAGGAAAACGATATAGAGAATGAAGAGTCAGGTTACATGACCGAAGATATGTGTAGTACCGGTATCTGGAAAATGTTTTTTGACGGTGCCTCATCTTGTGAAGGGGCTGGTGGAGGAGTGTTTTTAGTGACTCCTAAAGGAAAGTTCGTTGTTCCTTTTTCTTACAGACTACAATGGGATATAGATTATACTAACAACGTATGTGAATATGAAGCCTTGGTCTTAGGATTAGAGGTTGCCAGAAAGCTAAAAATAAATAACCTAGAGGTATACGGAGATGCAGAGTTAATAGTCAAACAAATAAATCGGCAGTACCAAGCCAAGCATCCCAGATTAAGATCATACAGAAATTGTGCCTGGGATCTGATGGAAAAAAATTTCTCATCTGTAAATGTCCACTTCATCCCACACGCAGAAAACTTACATGTTGATGCATTAGCTAAAGCGGCTTCAACTTTCACTCCTCCTACAACCTTTAAATTGAAGTATCACATAGAAATAAGACACAAACCATCTATACCAGATAATATACATCATTGGCAGGTTTTTGAGGATGATGAACAAATTAAGAGGTTTCTTGAAGCAGTAGGTGAATTTTCTGAAACTCACGCAGATCAAGAAAATCAGAATGACTAGATATGGATCATGCAAGAAGGGGAGGACCCTCAAGATTGCCAAGACAAAATCGCAAATCATCGTCTGTTGGTCCTAAAAAATAACCAGATTCCAAAGGGACTGATCCCTTTGGAAAGATTGTTTGATCAAAACGATATACCTATAAAATCCACCTTACAACCCCAACCAGAAGAGGTTGAGGACTGTGACATAGGAACCAAAGAAGAATCCAGGATGGTTAAAATATCTAAACTCCTCCCCCCTGAAATAAAGGACAAGTATAAGAACCTACTCAGACAATTTAAAGACGTTTTTGCCTGGTCTTATGACGCGTTAAGAACCTACGACATGGCCATGATCGATCACAAGATACCTTTAAAGCCTGGGGTAAAACCTTTTAGACAAAAGCTTAGGCAGATTAACCCCATTTTATTGCCTATGTTCGAGAGAGAAGTGAAGAAACTTCTGGAGGCGAAAATTATTGTACCTCTAAGATATTCGGACTGGGTGGAAAATCTGGTCTCGGTCAGAAAAAAGAGTGGAGAAATTAGACTGTGCGTGGATTTCAGAAATTTGAATAAGTCCTCTCTTAAAGACAACTATCCACTACCTAAAATGGATCATGTGCTAGAAAGGGTAGTTGGGGAAAATAGAATGTCTATGATTGACGGTTTCTCTGAATATAATCAAATTGCCATGAATGAACAAGATAAAGAAAAAACAACTTTCACTACTCCTTGGGGTACGTTCATGTATGATAAAATGCCTTTCGGTTTGATGAATGCAGGAGCCACATTCCAACACACTATGGAAATTGCTTTCATCGGAGAGAGGGATAAGTTCGTAGTCATCTATCTCGATGATTTAACAGTTTTCTCCAAATCCGATGAAGAGCATCTGGTACATCTTAAACAAACATTCGAAAAATGTCGCAGGTTTGGTCTATCCTTAAACCCCAAGAAATCACACTTCGCCATGCAAGAGGGTAAATTATTGGGTCATGTTGTATCTAAAGATGGAATTAAGATTGATCCTAAGAGGGTTGAAGCGATAGACACTATAAACATTCCTAGAAATGTAAAAGAAATTCAATCTTTCTTAGGAAAAATAATTTTTTTATGAAGATTTATCCCAAATTTCGCTAAAATTGTAAAATTGATCACAGATATGTTGAAAAAGAACAACGAAGTAAAGTGGACAACAAAGGCCAAAGCGTCGTTCACACACATTAAGAAAGTCATAGCCGAAGCACCTGTATTGGCAAGTCTTGATTATCTGAAAGACTTTCTTATTTTTTCATTTGCCTCCGAACACACGATTGTTGCGGTGCTCCTCCAAAAGAACGAAGAGGGTTTCGAACAGTCAATTGCCTTTTTCAGCAAGAGCCTCAGAGACGCAGAACTTAAATATAATATAATATAAAAACAAGCATACACCATGGTAAAAGAACTGAAGGCATTTAGAACATATGTATTGCACTCCAAGATCATTGCGTACGTACCAACTAGTTCTGTGAAAGATATTTTGGTACAACCAGACAGTGACGGGAAAAGAGGATGATGGCTGGCCAAGATTCAAGAATTTGACCTGGAAATCAAACCTACTAAATTGATAAAAGGACAAGGCCTGGCCAAACTTTTGGCTGAATCAAATCTCAGAGCTCTGGATATAAACTGCCTACAGGGATATGAGGAAAATATGAACGTAAACGAGCTTGATGAACCAACAAGTGCAATCAAGATTGAGGAGAAGTTTGTATCATCAGAATGGTACAGAGACATAGTATCTTACCTAATAACTCTAAAATGCCTTAGTGAACTATCACTATCAAAAGCTAGGACTTTAAAGCTTCATGCGGTTAAGTATTGTATCGCCGAAAATCAACTATATTGGAAAAACCCGCTCGGTTTCGTGTTAGTTTGCTTAGTCGAATCAGAAACAAAAAGGGTTATAAGTGAATTTCACGAAGGAGTTTGTGGAGGACATCACGCTTGGAGGGCCACAACTTACAAAATTCTGAGGGTTGGGTATTACTGGCCAAAACTCTTTTCAGACGTTAACACCAAGGTTCAATCTTGCAGCCCTTGTTAGCTATTTGCAGGTAAACAGAAACTCCCAGTGCTACCTTTAGTTCCGGTCAAAATTGAAGCCCCTTTTCAACAATGGGGGCTGGATTTTATAGGAGAGATTAATCCACATTCTAGCGCCCAACACAAATGGATCTTAACTGCCATAGACTACTTTACCAAGTGGGTGGAAGCTATTCCAACTAAAAGGGAAACTGACTCAGTGGTAATAGATTTCTTAGAAGACAATATCTTGTCAAGATTTGGCTGCCCCCGAAAGATAGTCATGGATAATGCCCAGGCTTTCAAATCTATGGCTATGATCAGATTCTACCAAAAGTATAATATCATTCTTGGCCATTCTACAGCATACTACCCCCAAGGAAATGGACTGGCCGAGTCGTCTAACAAGAGCATGATCAATATAATTAAGAAAGTGTTGGATGAAAACAAAAAGTCTTGGCATGTACATTTAAAGCACGCTTTGTGGGCGAATTGCATAGGCACTAAAAAGTCTATCGGGATGTCTCCTTTTCAGATGGTATATGGGACAGATGCGTTGTTACCAATAAATTTAGCACTCCCCATGATGAAATTGTGGCAAGATCAGAAAGAAGAACCTAATCATGTCACCGGGAGGATAAACCAGCTAATCGAGGTTCAACAACACAGGGTCGAAGTAGATGAAAAGATGCAGAAGTATCGAGACGACATGAAGGCATTATTTGACCATAGGGCAAAGGACAGAGGTTCCCTCCGAGGTGATTTAGTACTAAGGTGGGATGCAAGGAGGGAAGAAACATCGAAACATGGTAAATTCGATCACCTCTGGTATGGGCCATTCAGAGTCTCGGCTCTCGAAGGAAAAAATTCTTTCCTACTAGAAAATCTAGACGATGAAATACTCAATGCCCCTATCAATGGGCGTTATCTGAAGCATTATATGACATAAACATTCGCCAAAAAAAATAAAATAAAAATAAAAATAAATTCCCCTTAATTTTAGATTTATATATTCATATATAGAATTTTTACCTATGTATATATATTTTTCATTCTGCTTTGTTATTCTGACTTTCTTTCGTGAATTTTTGACACCTTTTAGATAGCCTCGATAACCTTCGTATTTGTCTTTTACAGGATTCCAACTGCAAATGAAACAAGCAGGAGAAGTAAACCGAAAGTTGGGTGTCAGAAATAAATTGGCTCAAACAGGTGATACCAAAGATTTTGATATTTTGCAAAGAAAATGAAACGATAAGGTAAAGGTGAGATTTCCTAAAAGACTTGTTCTGAAGAGCTATCAAAGAAAACCGAGATAACCTCATTCAGACAGCATTATCGTCTGAACTAATAAATAACAGAATGTTTCCATGTTTAATCGTTTACGAAAGAATAAGACAAAATAAACAAGTCACTCAAATTTAAATAGTCAGTCAAAGTAAAGTGCTCCTGAAAAAGATTTTGAAGAGTCAGTTTCGATTTTTTGACCTCATCTTTTCAGTCCATAGATCTCTATCTGTCACCCTTTTCTGTCTTTAGGTTTACCCTTTAAAAAGTCAACATCTTTCCATTTTTTGCATACGGAGGGAGAAGAGATTATGTTTCAACCTCGAGAGTTTCAAATCAGATTGTGGAAAAAAGCGGGTCTTCACAACTCCCTGGTCCCTTGCTAAACAAAGTGACGCCTAAAGTGATCCTGACTTTCCTAGGTTTTTCAACAGTTTCGGAGGATTGAGGCTTGCTCAAATAGAACACCCCAAAAAAGTTATTTTCCCTTTTCTCCCTATGAACGAAGGTGTTGTGAAGGTTAAGGGAAGGTTGGTACCGAGTAATCAAAGTAAGTTGACAGATCTATAATGCAAAATATTACACAGATATCAGCCCTGATACAAACTGATTGCCCCCATCTTCGCACTCTAAAAAGAAAATTATAAGACAGGTGGTGAAAGGAAATTAAGGAATGATTGCCCCCATCTAGTCCAAGAGACGATGAAAGGAAATTCAGAAATGATTGCCCTTGTCACCAGGGTACTGAACAGGCTCACTGGCAGTGAAGCAATATCTGAGATATCTGTAAGGCTGTTATACATGAATACCACTCTACTCTGGTAACCAATTCTTTCCAAACCCTGATCTACATCCCAAGTTCAGACAGGGCTTCCTGATTAAAAACGTATAATTTTCTTCTTTTGATGCAAGCCGATAGCCACAAGATCTGTTGGGTCTCCTAGAACTATTTTGATTGTCTTATGGCAGACCTGAATTCAGTAACGGAAGGAGAAAGTCGTGAAAGAGTCTACAGCTAAGTTTAAAAAGTATCTGAGTTTTGAAAAACTTTGTAAAGGTAAAAAACGAAGTCCCTTTCCCCTTTGACATCCTGTTCTCAAGGAATTTTTCGCTAGATTAAAGCCATTGACTCCATTTACCCAATATCGGCACGTGGTCTATTGTTCTTCTCGTCTTATAGGAAAACGGGATCCCTAGTTGGAGCCTATGTTGGAGTCGCCTTTGTTTTTTAACCCGTTTTGATTTTCATATCTTAATGCTCGAAATCGAAAGATGGTTTTCATATTTTCCTTCTTTTGTTCCAAAATCTCTGAAGTCTCATCACATGAATGGTGACAGTTATCATACTCTCAAGGTGAGTTCTACTTTTCGTTCAAATGATTTTCCCCTTCTTTTTACCTTGGGATTTCATATGTCGGATGTTATAGATCACTTAGTTCACAAGTCTCGAAGAGCGAAACGGCGAGATCGCTTTAAAGTTTTACCCAGGTCAGTAGTGAGAGTAAATTTTTTCTAAACGATGGTTAAGCATCATCGGGGTTTCGTGTCTCGGCGTTTACTAATTTCAAAAGTCTTACTGTCGTAACCCCGATAGGCAAAATCGCAAGATTCTTGTTTTAGTAACCTGCGTTAATGATAAAGGTAAAAAGCTTAGCCACGGTTAAGCTCTGTCGGGAATTTGCAACTCGGAGTGTTTTCCTTTAAAAAGATACACTGTCAAAGCCTCGAGTCACGAAGTCATGATAAATATAGAAACGTAATTAATTAAACACTTAATCCAGTTTTATCCCCCATTTTAATTAAATCATATCTTCACGATCTCACGATTTCGCAACTCGACATACGAACTTCCCGAAAGCTATACCTTCGAAGCTCCGAGTCGCAAAGTTCCGATATAAATAATCATGAAATTAATCAAGAGCCTAATCATAATTATGTTTTTAACAAAAAATAATCGCCGCAATCTCGTGTCTTAGAGGTTCAAAAGGTTCAAAACGAAAACTTCCGATATAGCGAGTATCGAAAGATTAATTAACGAAGATAAAACCTGATTAATTGAGCTAAGCCAGCATTTCTCGTGATTTGATTCATGCACAGTCTATGAGGCAGTCTTAATTTTTCCTTACGCCAACTGACATTTCGAACTGCCAAAATTTATGGCATTAATTAGAAACAAGGCGAATCGACAAGTAAGGATTGTGTTTTTATTGCCAAATTTATATTTAAGCATGATTTGACCGTTTTGTTTTTGAAAGGTACCGAGTTTTAAATGGTTGAATATATAGAGTTGTTACTTGCTATCGCAAATTCATTTCTATATTACACAGAGCAAACTTTTCTCAGCAAACTAATTTCTGTATGTATACATATTTTTATCGCAGAAGAGCTAAAGTAGGATCCCCCGCCATGGCCCCGCGAAAAGAGTCTAAAGCCAACGTTGAGGTTTCGGGACAAGGTTCGGACAAAGTCGTTAATACTTCACCTCGAAGTGTCGACCCTATCCGGACCTGGTCATTTGTTTCTGATGTTCTACAGTCTGAATTAGTAGATTATTTTGATGATTCCAGTAACAATGAAAAAGACGACCTGACCACCAAATATAAGATCGTCGTCCAATCTGGAATGAATAAAGTAGCGGCTAGGCCACGACTTCTCCCTTACTATGATATGGTTCGATGGACATTAGACCATGTGGATATACCAACCAGAACCATCATCAATGAACAGAAGGTCACCATCGGGACTTTCAGACCCGAACAACTGTAGGCTATGTACAAGTTGCCTACCATGTCGGACCTTACATACGATGTCGAATTCTTAGAGAATTTCAAACAGAAGGAATGTGTGCAATATGAGAAGACTATGTCCAGTTTAATCAGAGATTGGGTTTCACACCCTGCGAAGTTTAGGGAAGACAGTAATGGTATATATTCAATAGCTTCCTTGGAACCACAGTTCAAATATATAGCTATGATGACCTGCAAATTATACGGGAGAGAGGACACCACACATTTCTTTCTTCAATGGGTGCCTGTAATACATCAATTCTCCAAAGGTTGTTCCTTCGACTGGGAGAAAATGATGTCTGATATCTTGACCAGTCGAGTTACAGAGTATCGGGCGCAGAAGGAGAGCAGAAAGATTGCTTCATTTTTTTATGTCCGCATACATTATGGACACCGTGTGTTTCCTAACACCCTTTCCCTTAATGAGCTAGAGTTGGACTCCATCAGAGGCTAAGCCCATCCACGTCTACCATTCAAAATTGTGGGAAAACAAAGCGAAATATTTCGTGTATGGAATCTTTAACTAGGTAATGGTACCGCTGCATGTCACTATTTTCGGCCACCCGCCACCCAGGATCTCGGACAGTATAGTGATGAATTTGAGCATTATATCTGACTGGTATGTAGAAGAGGAATTCTCATATCTCAGAGTTTTCGGGGCTTCTGTTCCCCCGCATGCATTACCATTATTCATACCTGACAAGCTGGCTTGTTGTGAAGTTGCTAGACAAACCGTAATCGGTGGCATAAGCAAGGATCTTAAGGGATATTCAAAGAAGGTATGGCCACCTTTTCCTGTTCATTTAAATTCATATTCTTTGTTAGATTTCGGGCATGCTAAAGCTGAGGCAGTAGCCTTGGAAAACCTAAAATTGGTTCTTATTGAATTCAAGAAGCATGATCCGCAAAGGGTCGTAAGTAATAATTTGGCCAGTTGTGGACTCAAAAGGTTCGAACACGAAAATTCGCCCTCGGATGATATTTTCCGAGGCGCAAGATCTTATGCTGAGATTCTGGCTCGGATACAAACCCTGGCACCTGAAGAGAGGGCCGATGTTCTAAAATTCCAAGAACATCGACGCAGTTTTCTTCCAGCAGTATTGCGGGGTGAGAATCCAAGTACAACGGAGGTGAAACAAAAAGAATCCAAAGGCTCCAAAGATGCGACACCCAGCCAAGAAAAACACTAGGATGGGGAAGAGCAAACTAGGAGTCCAAAAATAGAGATAAAGACTCCTGACCCGCCGAAAAAGCAGACTTCGGTTACTACTCCGGAACAACCAACTAAGAAAATTGGAGATCCCATCGCACCCATTACTCCCTTGCAGTCAACTCAGGGAAACATAGACGCAGGGTGGATTTTAAATGAAGAATTGAAACCTATAAGGATGGAATAGCTCCCTCCAAATGAGTTCTTCTTTGATAAGAAGAGAAAGGTTGTGGTAAAGAGAGAATTCTATCAGGAAGGGGGATCAACAGCCAAGAAGTACAAAGTGTTGATCGATGGGAAAGACAAGAAGAATGAATAGTTTATGATAGAAATAACCGGGACATTAGGGGCATATGCCATAGTGAATCAATTTTCAGTCGGGGTTTTGAAAAATCAACTGAAGTGAAAAAATCGCCTCATCAAAACCCTCGAAGCCAAACTAGCCACAACAGAGGAGGCTGCCAAGGACCAGGCGAGCGCAAGGATAGAACAAGCAAGTTTGGCCGATAAAAGTGAGATAGAGATTCTCAAAACTAATATCGAACAAGCAGAGATGGTGGTTCAGAATGGTCAGATACAAGCGGGCCAACAAAAATATTTGATCGAACAGCTACAGGCTAGAGTGGAAATCACCGAAAGTAAAGTTATAAATATAGGGATGTTCCAGTCCCAGTCGATGAAGATTCGGAGCAAAGTTTCTGCAGCCCAGCGAAATTTACTCGCCAAGGTAGAGGTAATTCGGGACAACTTCTTACTCGTTGATCAAGTTTTGGAAAATTTATCTGTTAGAGAAAGAGAAGTTGGACGAACTTGGGTCGTTTTTCAAGAGGCTTTAATAGCTACAAAAAACAGGGAATTGGGAAGTACTCCCAAGTTTTCCATTTCGGAGCAGACCAGAGGAAATATTTTATTAAAAGAATGGGAGCACAGTATCTCAGAAGGTAAGTTGCAAGCCAAGAAGGTAACGAAATCCTTAGAAGAGGCTTTTGGTTCTATAGATGGTAATCTGTTAGGTATTGATAACGAAGGTAATGCTGAGGCATTGAGTCAAATGAATATAGTGAAAATCTCACTTGATTTGAATGAAAAATAAGAAAGAGATTCGGCCGAGATCTCACAAGTAACTATGGCAGACATAGTTCAAATAGATAAATTTATTATTAAACCAAGTGTACAATTGTGCACTATTAACATCATAGACAGACAGATGGAAGAACAGTTGTCGCAATTAGCCCGAGATTATTACTCCTTTGAGGCCAATTGTCAAGTGGAACCATCAAGGTTGATATCTCAGTTAGTGGAAAGATGTGTTACTTGTACCGAGCATGTGAGAGGGCAAGCTTCTGGTACCAAATGAAGATAGAGATAAGGAAATGAAACGATTGATCTCCTTCTTGTTGTAACTGAAAATCCTAGAACGATTGAGAATCCATCATATGTAAATCTATATAAATATACAATAGAAAGAAGGAACAAGGGTTGGACCTTTTTGTGTCAATTGTAATAGAGGTTTTCTATATTGAGAGTTGATATAAAGCAAATCCGAAGATTCTCAATTCCGTCACGACTGTGTTATGAGTTTGTTTCCTTGTATCTCATTTTTCATTTCATTTCATATTCGTATCTGATGAAATTTTCGCTATAATTTAGTACAACCTCTACTATAGTGAATGAATTCTAGTTTTCTATATTGTTCATTGTTTTTCCTCTGTACAGGCTATCAGCAGGTATAAGACCAGACAACACTTTAGAATTCTATATATATTTTATGCTTCATCGGGTTATTTCTTTACATTTTTCTTCTTCTGTTTATAAGTGAGATTATCCCTTGATAGGAGCCTTACATGATAGACAGCTTAATGTTTTCTCCCATCTCATACATATTTATTAAAATATAACTCAGTTATGGGAAAGGGCCTTTGGTTTGCACCCTATTTTCACTCTTGGAACTGTAAACTCTCTTTTATACGACCGAAATTGAGATAGCACCTAAATTTCCCCTGAGATTTCCTTATCATTATGTTCCTCCATGACTGTCCCTGTAACAAGACAGCCTAATATCGAACCCGGACTATCAGACCAAACACATATTGCCTTAAATATTTTTGATACTATTCTTAAAACAACCACTACCCGGGTTGAACTCGAACATTCATGGGCAGCGATTGAACGGGATATAAACATCCAGGAACAGTTGGAAGCTAGACAACGCCAACCCAGAAATCATCCCTAGATTCTCTTGTTGAAGGTTGACTTTTCTTCCTTCTTTATCCCTCACTCACTTTCGGATGCCTAGACACTATACTTCCAAGCCTTAAGTACAAACTCTGGAACAACAAACACAAGTTTTAAATTTGCATCAGCCTTTCTTCATTTTTCTTTCATAGTTGTGATGAAAAATCCCTCTTTTTTCATTCATTGTTTAATCAACACAATAAAAATATGTCCTTGCAATACTAGATGGGGGAACGTGTGTACTTTCAAATTAATTTTAAAAGGAACAACGAAAATACATTGTACTAGGACTAGACATGGGCAAGAGTGACCTACAAATGGGGCCAACCTTGAAATTTTTTCAAATTGTTTCTGTATGAACTGAAATTTGACATGGATAGATTATATGCATGCCTAAATTATATGGGAGGGTTTCAAGACTCAAATTTGACTCACAGTACACCCACTTGTTTCCATCATCAATTCATCATGTAAACCATAAACCCTATATTTCTTTCAAATTAGTGCACAAATTGGTTGACACAAGTTTTAAGTTTGCATCATCATTTCTTCATTTTGCTTTCAAGTTATACATTGTATATTATACATTAATGTATCTGTGTCATAGTTGTGATGAAAAATCCCTCTTTTTTCGTTCATTGTTTAATCAACACAATAAAAATATGTCCTTGTAAAATGGGGCCAATGCTCAAACGTTTTCAAACTGTTTATGTATGCACTGAAATTTCACATGGATAGACTATTTGCATGCCTTAATGGTATGGGAGGGTTTCTGGACTCAAATTTTAAAAGGAACAATGATAGATGCACGTATACTTCCCAATGCGTACTCCCCTTGTGAGGGATCATGTAGGATGGCATTTGATGGATCTTGTTTGAAATGTGGAACCATAGAAGGAGTAGTTTTTTATATTCCTTCTAGAGAAAGAAGAACCATTATAATAGGACCATTATACATAACACCATAAAATTGAAAGAAGAACACATATTAGATAGAAATTGAGGGTGATAAATCCAAAATTAAAGATCGTCATCAAAATTGAGTTGTAGAAGTTAATTGACATAGGGATTATAGTACCAATTAGATATTCAAAATGGGTGGCCAATCTTGTAGGATGGGTTTGGAAGAAGAATGGGGAAATATGGATATGTTTTGAAAACCATGACTCACATCGAGCATCCCTAAAGGATAATCACCCACTTCTAAATATGGATATGTTACATAGTAGGTGACATGATTAGTATTGATGTCTATGCTTGATTATTTATTAGGCTATAATCAAGTTTTGGTATATGAATTAAGGGATTACCTTAAGACACCTTTCACAACCCTGTAGGCGAATTATGCTTATGTTTGAATGTCATTTGAGTTGATGAATACTGGTGCAACATTTCAAAGGGACATGGATCATTCCTACCATGATTTGATTGGAAAGACGATGGTTGATTATCAAGATGATATCACTATCTATTCCAAGGTTAGGAAGCAACATGTGTTCCATATTAAAGAATTTTTATCAAGTGTAGAATGTATGGAATATTTAACCCCCCCTAAAATTGTTGTTTTCTATCACATAAGATAAAAAAATTGGGCATATCATATCCCTTAAACCTTATAACACCTAACCCCTTTAATAATTCATTTAACCCCTAACTCTTATAGCATCTAATACTTAATTAATCTCTAAATTTTATAACCGCTAACCATATAATCACTAACTCTTAGAACCACTATCATCCATAACCCCTAATATAACTCCAATAATGTCTAACTCTTTATAGAACCTACTTCCTAACATTGTAACCTTTAAGACCTAACTATTATAACTCAATCACGCGTAACCTCTATAAACCCTAATATAACCCATCACTTGTATAACCTTTATACCCTTATAATTCATAACCATTATCCTTTATAAATTAACCCCTTTAATCCATTATCTCCAACATGCATCAGTGTTAATTATTAACTCATATAACACATCACTCATAGGATTGCAAACAACCCATACAATGGACTCATGTGTTGGCTCAAGCACTAGTCATTCAAGGCTCTTGAGCTCATGAATATTCAACAATATCTTGAGGCACTTTTTTTCCTTCCTCGACCATGGTCAAGATCCCATGATATATACTTAGTGCACAAAACATCCTAATGGAGTCAATATATTCCAAATCTGATGCTAAAAACCCCTTAGTTGATAGGGCTTGTGATATGGTAATTTGCAGGTGTTGTTCATGGTGATTGATCCTAAGAAGAGATTTTTATGGAATAAGGTCCAAGTTTTTTCCTCCCGGCCTAACCATGGCATTTGATATCAAGAAGGTTCAGTTAGGTCTTAAGACTCTTCTTTCCCCCTTAACATGCATGTTAATCCCTCAAGACCCGTTTATATTGTACAAAACCTCCTCATGGCACCATTATATCTTGCTTTGGATTCTAAAGAACACCAAA
>ML777039.1:242609-267553 GCA_009831015.1 Picea engelmannii | reverse complement strand
CTTCAAATACTTTGGAATGCTTATCAATGATCCCTTGGAGATCTTGAGGAATAGATGGCTTAGATGTTTGAACATCTAGTGAGAATAGTTGTGCAATAATGCCTTGATGCCCCTTTTTCAATAATTTTGTCATGCCATTAGAGGTTATCACCTTACCGGGTTTCCATGTGATACCTCTTAACTCAATTTCTTTTCCTTCCAATGAAAATTTCATGAAAAGTTCTTGAAAATTAAAAGCCATTGTCCCTAATGATTGTAGCCATCGGATTCCTAGTACAACATTTGCACCAACCATGGGTATAGCAATCATTGGACTATTCATTACATATTCCCCCATAGTAAGATTGATCTTATTGCATTTTCCTGAGAAATTGATAGTTCCTCCATATGCAATCATTACTTGAAACTCTGGCACTGGATATACAAAGAAATTGAGAGCTTTGGCTAATTTATAGTGAATGAAATTATGAGTACTTCCAGAATCAATTAGGACTATTACCTTTTTTTCTTTTTGATGTATCCTTTGATCTTGAGGGTTTGAGGAGTGCTAATTCCATCCAATGCATTACACGATATCGTGGGAGTCAACTCTTCAGACAGAATTGCTTCTACGTTTTAATCTTGAGATGGTTCTTGTTCTTATTCTTCTTCCTCTTCACAATCTATTTAGAATAATTTCTTCTCACCACACTTATGTCCCTTACTGTACTTGCTGTCACAATTAAAGCATAAACCTTTTGCTTTTCTTTCCTCAAATTGTTGAGGTGTCAACCTTGTAGGTTGAGGTGTTTTAGAAGGAGCATTGTTCTCTCTATAAATGTTAGGATTGGTCCTTCTATTCGCCATATCCATATTTTTACTTTCAACATTTCTTGCCACCTTAAATGCATTCTCCAATGATTTGGGTTCCCAAAGGCGAACCTCATGTTGAATTTTATCCTTTAAAGTTCCTATGAATACATCAATCAAGTGCTCATCTGGAATATCGGTTGCCTTTATATTCAATCTTTGGAAGTTCTCAATGTGCTTGGTAACTGAACTCTTTTGCTTGAGATTTATCAATTGGCTAAAGAAGGTATTGCTCCTTGTATCCTCATAGTGTGCTTTCATTTCTTCTATGAAAATTTTCCAAGTGATGAGTGATTTGCGAGAGCAAAGCCATCGATACCATACAAATTGATTAGGTTCTAAATATAAAGAAGCAATTCGTACCTTTTGTGTATGTGGCACATTATGTAGATCAAAGAATTGCTCCATCTGAAGGATCCATGTGATTAGGTGCTTGCCATTAAACTTCCTCATATCGATCTTAGGAACGTGGTTGGTCTTCAACCCAAAGTTGGAGTTTCTCCATTCTTGATTCACCTTCCTTGTGTCCTCATTGTGAATTTCATGAGATGCATTTTCACTTTCAGGTGTCTTCTCTGTTATGAAATTTTTCAATACTTCCATGATCTCCTCTTTTAAACCATCCATCTTTGCCTCCAACTTAGCTTCCTTCTCTTGTAGTTCATCTTTTGTTACTATATTATTTTGTAAATCATTTATGTCCCTATGCATTTCTTCACCTTCATCAACAGTCCAAGTAGGATTTTCTGGAGGCTTATTTGGTGTAGAAGTTCCCTTTTTGGGTGGCATGTTGGCTGAGTATCACTTTTGAACATTGATTTTGAGGTGGTTCTGCTAGACAATTTTTCTTCTGTTGTATCTCCCAAGTTTCAACCCTTCTGGGTATGAAACTTTATTTTATGTACTTCTCTAATATTTCTTCTATGAAATGCCACAGGTCTTATCAAAATTGGATGTGCAAAGTGGAATTTACGGTAACTTCTCCACAACTTGCTGATTTTTGGCCTTTCCCGGAGATCTCACTTGTATAGCGTGCCCCGCACAAAATAATTGATATACAATTCTAAAACTCATACCAGAAATACTACAAACTATCCACTATCCAATGAAACTGGTCCCACTCAATTTGGATACTCTAGGAAGAAGTTATGATTGTTTTACCTAGAAAACCTTCTTGAGACTAGCCAATAGGACTAGTCAGATACCCTATATTCCACAGGGTGTATCTACAAATTTAAGATGACCCAGAATCAGAACGTTTTACCACAGATACCTTACTAATTTCTATGAATAAAATCTGGAGTTCAGGGTCTGAAACGTTACAGAAAAAATTTTATAGTGAAAATTCCGCAATGACTCAGTTCAGGATGATTCCATAACCCTATCTTGTACATGTTGTATCTATGAAAGTATAAGGCCTCAGGAGTTGAAATTTTAACCAAACGTACCTTGATCCTTCTACTAAATATACTCCAAGCCGTTCCTTCTGAAATGTTGTAGAAAAAAAGTTATAGAGAAAATTCCAAGGTGTCTCGGATAATAAGCCTCTTCGAGGGGGCAACCTCCTTTTACCCCACTTAAATGTTCAAGTACAAGATGATTCCAAATGAAAATGTCTTCTTGGTATATATAGGAGACAAGGAGGTATAATTACAACTAATGGAATAAAGCCAACATAAATAAAATAACATTACTAATGTAATATGCCCCAATTAAGGAGTAATGAGTCAATATTAGGGCTTAACATATGTGATGGCTCAAGGACTTGTCCAACACTATATCCTGAGAAGATGTGTGGGTTGTAGTTGTTGTTCATAGAAGTTAAGCCTAGTAATGTTCACTTAGGGAACATGTCCCTTGTTTCCCTCCCTTGACCTTGGTTAGACCTTGGTTCAAAAATGACTTATTCATGGTGCCCAAATTCCACTTTTAGGTGAATGATATGTTACATAGGTCATATGTGGTGGTTTGACTACTTGTCTATGGTTCTTGATCTTGAGAAGCAAGGTTTAGGGTTGAAGACTCTTGTTTCCTTTCATAAACTATAGTCATGAACCTAAGACACATCCATGATGATCAAGAAGTCCTCATAATGTCACCCATATTCAACTTGGATGCCAAAGACTCCCTAGGGAGGACTTAAGTCATGGTTTTTAGGTGTTGTCGATGGTGGTTGAGCTCGAGAAGATTTAGTTAGGGCTTTAGGTCATTGTTTCCAACTTTCCATGTTTATGCTTCTACACCCATTTTCAATCTACAAAACCTAATCATGATTCCTATATCCCTCTTAAAGGCCAATTAAGTTTTGTTATGTTGGTTTGAGGACTTATTCAAGGCTCTTGATGACAACTTGTTCACCCATCGATGGTCTTGTGTGGTGACCTGAGGACTTGTTCATGGTGCTTGAGCTAGATATGATATGTTTGGGGCTTGAGTTATTGTTTCCCTCCCTTGACCATTCAGGTTAAGGGATTGAGGCTTGTTCCCCTACAACAACCATGGTCAAGGCCCCGATACCCATATGTATATAGTATGAAAAACATATAAAAGGTGATGGTCTAGGTGTTTTTCATGGAACATGAGCTTGAGAAGGTTTAATTATGGCTCCCCCCTTAACCATTTTTAGGTGTTAAGACCCATTTCTAGGGAACAAAACCTACTCATGGCACCTGCATCCTACAACTTTGAGGCCTTCAAGGAATCCTTACAAATGAGTGATATGTTTGTTAAGGCCTCTCTACCCATCCTTACTGCAAAAAACCTCCTAATGGTGTACTTATCTAACTTTCATGCTAAGGACCCCCTAGAGAGGGATTGTGTTGTGGTTTCTAGGTTTTTTTCATGATGATTGATCCTAATAAGTGTCATTTAGGGCCCTCATATCCCTTGACATTGGTTAGACCTTGATACTAATTATTTTCTCATGTATTGGTTATTTTCCCATCTTTCCACCTAAGTTTCATTATTTTTATAGTGATGCTTACTAAAATAAATTACCCCTTCATATAAAAATCAAAGAGTAAATATCTATTCTTAATACAACTAAAAAAAAAAATATTAAAATCCTTTAATTCAAATAATTATTACTCATTTTTTATATCTTCTCTACTCAATATGCAAATGCAGAAATAACCTTCGGTTTCACCCATACACTTTCAGGTCAAGACATGGTTTGGTAAGGCCATATTTATTTAAGGTGGGATTTATTTAAGGTGGAAACATAATTCAAATCAATTACCATTCTTCAAGAAAACAATCCCATCCAAGACCAAGTAGACCGAGCAAGGAGGCTTTGGTACCTATCTCTCTGTGACCTATTCTACCCTTTCTTCTATGCATGATGCCTATAGATGTATGATTCTACCATAGCCTTTTCTTAGTCAATTGAACCAACCTACACCTTTTCTTCTCCTGCCTAATATAATCAAGGGCTATCCAAGACTGATCAGATTGAGAAAGGAGGAGAAAGACTGTCGAGGGAAAGGAGGCGCAAGACTGTCGAGGGTATCCCATACGCTTTGAGGAGACATGCTTTGGTAAGGAGATATTTCTTTAAGGTGAGATTATCGAGGGAAAGGAGGCGCAAGACTATTGAGGGACATTTGAGACCGAGGGAAATGAGAGAAAGATCAGACCGAGCAAGGAGGCGTGAGAGTGTTGAGGGCAAGGAGGTGCAAGGCTGTTGAGGGGCATTTGAGACAGAGGGAAAGGAGGGAAATAATGGTGAGTACAACCTTTGCACACTCAAATTTTGCATGTATTTTATAATTAAGAAAAGGGATCCATGCTCAACCTAGGTTTTGGGCATATTTTTTCACCAGGATTCCATCGCATCCAAGCCCTACTTCACCATTCCCCAAGTCGCAATGTGTTATTTCTCCATCACCCTAAGCCCACATTCTTGCAATCGAGCATGAAATCCCAACTAAGTTCGATGACTCTTTGAAATGAAAAATTGAAGGCCATAATATCAAACCAAACTCTACAATTGAGGGTCATGGAAGGAGATATGTCATGTTCCCTTAAGATGGAAATTTATTCTTCTCCTATCTTCTCTTTCATGCAGTTTCAAGATCCATTCAGATCTGAAACTTTCCTCTTTCAATTATGGATACTTTAACCAAAATCATATTATTATATTCTTGTTTTATTTTTGGACCATTTTCCTTTAGTTATGAGCAAGTGATAACAAACCCAATCCTCTCATTGTTGTTATGTTCAACCTGGGCTTACCTACTTCATGTCCCTTGAATATTTTTGCACATATAATGGTCCCATGGCCTCGAAACCATCATTATATTCACTGTGATATTTACCAAAACTACAGGGTTTGAATGGATATTATTTTATTTCATTTTTATCATTATAAACTCAACCTCAAAATTATTTTTTTAATTGCTATTACTCATTACAAGTATGAGCATAGTTTGGCCTATATTACTCATTACAAGTATGAGCAAAAATTGTCCTATACGAAGCCTTTTAATTGCACAACACTTTTGAGGTTTGAATCAAACACCATTTCACCTCCTTGCATTGGATTTAAAATATTAAAAGAGCGCCATACTCAAGAATAAGTAATCTATCATGGCTCGTTTGAATTTTTTTTAGTTCTTGTCTTACCTTATAAATGATAGCATAAGCTTTAGTTTCGGGTTATGTTTCCCATGTATGTCATATATTGATGATTGTTGTGGTTGTGGGAATCATGCTTCATTAGTTCAAACCCAAAACCAATATGAATTTGATCCCAAAACCGATATTAATTTGCTTCATTAAGAGTGTTTTACAATGAAAAACAATTTAAGAGTCGTGCCTAATTTCACATGCTTACTATTAATCACTTACATAGAATTGGGCCTTTACTAGCACTTTTGAAAACACAATTTGCCTCGTTTGTTAGCCAACATGTGTTCCCTCACTTTTTAACTCTTTATGTAACCAACTATAAAAGAATCATAAATCAATGCATTAGATAGATGCACTAGTTTTCTTCAATCATAATCCAATTAGTTTATGATTGCTTGTATATGTTGCATCTATAAGGCTGATTGTAAATTGCATTTGCATTTATATTTGGTTTGTTAGATGAGTTTCTGGAGTTGTGGCTCCCGTGACCCCAAAAGGGGATATACCAAAGGGCCATAGATGTATGAAGAGGTGAGAGAAGGAAAATAAGAATGTTTTTTTTTTTTTTTTTTTGATAAGTGAGTTGAGATTCTATATTTCTGTAAAACTATAAAACAAAGGTAAAAGAAACTGGGACGGGTCCCCAGATCTACCAAAAAGGAAACCAGATCAGGGCCCTCATAGACGCACTGTCAACAAAAACGAGGGAGTTGGGCCGCCACCTCGGGAAACCGACCCAATCATTTTAAGCCAGTTTGCAAAAGAACATAACTTAACATATTCAGTAACAGATAACAGTAAATAGTGCATAAAAACCGTGGTTGATGTTGCACTAGTCCAGAATGATTGGTTGGCTTTCGTCTCCTTCCTTATTTGCTATTTTTTTCTCTTTCTACTCTACCATGCATGTCCTTCTAATGTTGGCTGGAGTTCCACATCGGCCCTCTGGAGTTATGTCCAAACGGTGGACGTAGCGGAGATAGATGTGAAATTGTCCCGCCAGTCACTCCAGTTTTTCGTTTTGACTCCTCTAATCCTCTACTATTCCTCTAGCAAGAGTCTCCAAGTTGCTGAGTCGGTTCATGATTTAGGTGAGCTCCTTCTTATGTCCCCTAATCACTTCCTTGTTGGACTCTTTCCTGTCATCTTTCATCTTTCCTATCAGCAATTTAGTGTGCCAGGATTCTTCCACCATTTTCTGGTAGAGGGTCATTCTTGGTTAAGTGGTCCTCGGGTCCTTAATCCCATCGGCTTCTTGAACGAGTTCCTCCCATTCCTTTCCCTGGAACTGGTTGTTGACTTCTATTTCCCATCTGTCTATGACTGCTTTCCCCTTGGGGTCGACCTGCTTGAGGAAGGTTTCCTTAGCCTCTTGAGCCGCATGTTCCACCTTCATGATCTTCCGGGTGCTTGTTGGATGAGCCTCCACCTGGGAGCCTCTCTTGCTCTGGGTCTTCTTCCATCTTGTCATCTCTGCTTGTTTGGGGTGGTACTCATCTTGAGTTCATCCTCCACTTTTTTACATTCCTTCTTGGTGCTTAGTCTGGCCTCTATAATTTCTTCTCTCTGATCTGTGGTTTCCTCTGATGATGATTCTTTTATTGGGTTTCCCCGACTACTGGCTTCCCTTGGGAATCATTGATCTCCCATAGAGGTGTCCTTTCAGGTTCTGTCGTGTTTGACTTGGATCGTCTGTTCTTGGGAACCCTGTCGCCATCCCTACGGCTCTCCCCCGTTTTGCACATTGTATGCCAAGAATTTCCTCCCCCTGTACTAGTGTAAAGGTGATGCGTACTCAGCTCTGTCCATAGCCAACCATTTTGTATTGTGTACTTTTCCTCCTGCTGGAAATCCCTCTTTTTCTCCCATGAGAAATCCATGTACTCCTTTCTAGTGATAGGGTCGTTGTATAGTATCTCCTCATGTGGTATGACTTGGGTCTGTATTGGAATTCACATTGGAATGTTGGCCTTTCGGATACTAGCAGGGTCCTACGTGCCTTTCAAGTACTTCTATGCCTCCAATCTCGCTGTGGTCGTCCGTCCTTCAGCTTCCATCGTATTCCTTTTCTGCTATTTGAGTGCAGTCAGTTCGGAATTGACCACTTGGTATGTTACTCCATATTGTGTTTAGTTTTGGTCCTACTCAATCTACACCTTCGTTATCTATTTTGTTCGCTAGACCATTAGCTGACCTTCATACACACTGCAACTCTACTACGATCCTCGACTGCATGTGCTCCTGAATTCTTTGCAGGGACTGCACCAAGCCCAAGTGTTTATGGATTTTTCCCATTCTGGTATCGCTTTGGAGCTTCCTAACTATGTTGATTACTAGCTTGGAATCTCCTTCCACTATAGTATTGGTTTTTGCTTCCCAGCATAGAATCTCAATGACGGTCTCCAGGGCTCCAAACTCCGTTTCATTGTTAGTTGAGTTCCCCAAACTCCTAGTGTATAGCCGAATGATATTTCCTTGACTATCCCTGATGACGCCTCCCAACCCTGTCCAACCTGGGTTACCTTTCGATGCCCCATCAAAATTTAGCTTGAGGGAACCCTCTAGTGGCGGTTTCCAGTTGCAGTCACCTATTTGGAGTTGCACTAGTCGTCTCACTTGAAATGGGTTGTTTCCGTCCTTTAGTCGAAAGGCCTCAAGAATTATGAGGTCCTAGGTTGTGAGTTGTGCACTACTCAGTTGGCAGTTGTGGGTCTGTACTATTTCTCTTGTCATGGAGATGATGGTTTCCTTGATCTTTTCTACCATCCATTTTTGGTTCTTGAAGATGCGTCAGTTTCTTTCTTTCTAGATTGCCCAAATGATCATTCCGAGAATGAGGATCCAACTGAGATTCACCTCTTCATTGTCGTTGTATTTCTCTTTCCAAGTATTGATGGTTGCGGATATATTCCCTCTGATCCTGTTAGATTGTCGGAAGATGCTTGCCTCCCGGTCCCAAACTTCTACTATGAGGGTACATTCATCCAGTATATGGTTCGTTGTTTCCTCTTTATCTTCACATAGGGGAAATCTGGAGGGTCCTATGAAACCACACTTCCTGAGGTTTTCCCAAGTTAAGATTCAATTGTGGAGTATTAGCCACTGGAAGATTTTTATTTTTGGCCACTATGGGTTGTTCCAGAGCTTAACCCATTGTTGTGCTAGGTCTTCTTGGTCCTCGTTCATAATGTAGTGGTGTACTTCTTTGAGGTTAAATTCCCCGCCATTCTTGTGCCCCCATCTCAGCTGGTCCATTCCTTCTGTAACTGCTATTTTTTCATTTCCCCAGTTCCTCCTCCACTTCTTGTATTCTTATTGTGGTTTGGTCTCTATTCTGTGGGGTGAGAGTATTCCAGATTCTCCATTTGTTGTGATCTGTCTCTTGCTTCCAGTATTGGTAGGCTCTAGTTTTTCCTTGCGTAAGCATCTCCTGTCAAATTTCTGCCCTTCCAGGTTTTTCCAATCTAGGTTCCTGTTGCTAGGCATCCTCCCAGAATCTTGCAATTCTGCCATTTCTGACCTCCCAAAAGCTGTGTGATTGAATCCAAGCCTTATTGTTCCATGCTATGTTCCAGATAGTAGACCCTGCCTTGGTGCCTCTGAAGTGGATTTTTTCCTGATCGCTTATGCTCGGGGCATATTTTTCCTTCCAAAGGTTTACCCATGGTGTCATGGTTTCTTTGACCCAGAGCCACCAGAGTTTCGCCCCATAGGCATCATTGGTCACTTGCGGGTCATGTAGCCCCAGGCCTCTGTTGTGTTTTGGTTTACAATTATTCTCCCAAGCCACTAGTGCCCATTTTTTCTTTATGTCCGCTCCTCGCCAGAGGAAATCTCTTTGTATTGTCCTTATTATTTGTAGTATCCCCTTGGGGGTTGGGAATACCGACATCATAAAGGTTGGAATATCTTGCAGCACTGACTTGGTTAAGATGAGTCTTCTGGCTAGGTTGAGGGATCTGTATGTCCATTTTTTGACTCGATCTTGTAGCCTGTTGATTACTCCTTCCCAAGTGGAAATTTTGTAAGCTTTATCTGTTAGTGGGATCCCTAGGTACTTGGTTGGAAGTGTTTTTCGTTCAAAGCCCAGAATGTTGGGCATATTTCTCTGGATGACGGGGTTGGTATTAAATAAAAAGATCATAGATTTTGACTGGTTTATCTCATCTCCTGAAGCTTCCCCAAACTCATCTAGAATTTATTTGTAAGCTTTTGCTTCCTTGATCGTGGGTATGCCATGCAATGTGGTTTCATCCACAAATTTTTGGTGTGTGGAGGTAGGACAGGTCGCAAAGGGTTTGATCCCAGTTATTTCCCCTGTTGTGGTTGCACTCTTTATGCTTCGGCTAAGACCTTCCATCATTAGAATGAAAAGGAAGGGGGACAACGGATCTCCTTGTCTGATGCCTCTAGTGGGCCAGAATGACTTGGCAGGGGCTCCATTGACCAGGAGCGAGTGGCTTGTAGTTGAAACTAGGCTGACTATCCAGTTGATCCAGTGTTGGGTGAACCCGAAGGCTTCCAAGGTCTTGACCATATAATGCCAGCTAATTTTATCATAATCTTTAGCTAGGTCCAGTTGTATTAGCATTCCACCTTGTTTCTGAAGCTTCAGGGTATGGATGAGTTCGTGGGCATGGATGATATTGTCCATTATTTGTCTTCCTTCCAAGAAACCGTCCTGTTCTTGTGAAACCAGTGTGGGTAGGAGGGGTTTCAACCTATTTTCTATGAATTTGGCGATTAACTTGTACACCACATTGCATAGTGCTATCGGTCAGTATCTGTTCAGGGTTTTGGCTGCATTTTCTTTTGGGATGAGTGTAATCATTGTGGCATTTAGCGCTTTGAGAATAGAGGTTGTCCTTCTAGAGTCTTCCACTACTCTATACACTTCATGTTTGAAAACTTCCTAGCAGGCTCTGAAGAACTCCACCGTGAATCCATCCGGGCCTAGAGATTTCCCATTGGGCATTTTCTGGAGTGCTTGGTTGATTTCCTCCTCAGCTATGGGTTTGTTCAAATTGTTATTTTGTTCTTCAGTGACCAGTCGCGGGATATGTTGTGTTATCCTTTGTATGGCCATCGTTATGTCTTGGTTTGGTTCTTGGGCTATCCCATGGAAATGGTTTACCAGAGCTATTTCTATGTCTTTATGTGACTCTCTCTCTATTCCATCTTGATCCCTGATCTTTAGGATTTTGTTGTGGGCTCTTCTAGCCATCGTTGTTCTATGAAAAAATTTGGTGTTTTGTTCCCCTTCCATTATCCATCTGATCCGGGACTTTTGTCGCCAGAGGGTTTCTTCTTGTTAACATCGTTGCTCCCACTCTTGAGTCAGCTGGAGTTCTTCCTTTTTCTGTTCCTCCGTGTAGCACTCCAAAATGCAGGTTTTCTGGAGTATTTTCATTTTTCCTTCGATATTGTTCTTTTCTTAGTTTATATTCCCAAAGGTGTCCTTGTTCCACTCCTTGAGCCTATGTTTGATGTGTTTGAGTTTTTTATATAGTTTGAACATCCTTGTCCCTTACTCTGGTTGCTCCTCTGTCCACCATTATTTTATTCTTTCTTGGAAGGTCGGGTGTTCCAGCCAGAATTTCTCAAATTTGAAGGACATGTTTTTTGGTGTGGTATGGAATCCTGCTTCTAGTTGTACTGGCCAGTGGTCTGATCCTCCCCAGGGTAGGATATTGCAGTCTAAGGTCATCCCTTGCATTATGATTGAATCTGACACCAGGAATTTATCAAGTCTTGTCGCTACCTGATGTTGATTCATCCGTTTATTATTCCAGGTGAATTCGTTGTTATTAGTTTTCAAATCTACCATCTTCATTGTGTCGATGAAGTTGGAGAAATCCTCCACATCTCTATCCAATTGTCTTATCCCTCATTTTTTCTCCGCCCGTGACATGATGATGTTGAAGTCCCCTGCTAGGATCCATTGGAGGTTGTTTGATCTGGTTTTAAGCTCTTCTAGGTCTCTTATCATTCCTTTCCCTTCCTCTGCCGCTTGGGGTCCATACACATTAGTGCATATAAACTCCTCTGTGTTAACGATGATTTGCATGTGTGTCGTAAGAGTGTGTCTGGTTGCTTCAGCTGTTATTAGGGTGAGTAATTGAGGGTTCCACAGGGTCAGCATTCCCCCTGCCATTTGTTGGCCTCCAGTGGCCATCATTTTGTACTTGCGTCAATGTTGCTAACTGATGGTTTCCATTCTGTCTATATTACACTTTGTTTCTTGAATAAAACAAAGATCCGGTTGTTCCTGCCTTAGTCTATTTCTAAGGATTCATTGTTTTCTTGGGATATTTAGGCCTCTTATATTCCAGGTTATGACCTTCATTTTAAACATGCATGGGGGAGTTAGGGAAGAGTTTCTTGATGTTACCCGAGTTTATCAGCAATGCTCTGAGCTCTTGTAGGGCTACACTATTTGATTTTCTGTCCTTTTTCCTCCACATCTTCTTGGGTGATAGTTGTGGTTGTCCCTCGCCTGCTTTAACTCCTAGGTGTCTAGTCTCCCCGTAAGTACGCTTTTGTCCACAAGTTGTGGCTTCCTCCCTTTGTAGGAACAGGTACTGGATGCGGTCTAGTTGCTCTATTGGTACATTCTCTACACCTTCTTTTTCCATTGCTCCAGTATATTTGTAATATATATCCCTTCCCTTTCCACAAGGTCTCTGAGATCATGATCTTTTGTGCCTACTTCTCTTGGGGTCATTTCCGCATCTCCCTCATCTTCTTGCATGGGGGTGTTTTCATCTCTGATTTCTCCCTCCGTTGGGGTTGCGCAACTTCCTTGTCCTTCTTGAGTGCTTGGGGTGTTGTCATCTCTGATTTCTTCCATGCTCTCTTTTGTGCCCTGGTTCCTTTCCGGAACTGTCCCTGGGTCTGATCTCGAGGTGCCAATCATTGGTGCTTTGAAAAATATGCCCCTTGGCCCCTTCCCTTTGTCTACCACTACGTGTTTGTATGAGGGGGTACCCTTGCCCCCCCCTCTGGTGCTCATGCTGTGATCTGTTGAGGTCACTACTGTCTAAACCCTAGCTTGTTGTTGCTCCTCGCATCCAAGTCTAATCGAAGGTTACACAATAATGTTTTATTTTCATTTTAATGTAGAATTAGATTAATTTTCCAAATTATACCAAATAGGCCATTTGTACTTGGGTGACCCAGATACCCAACCAACTCTATTTCCATTTCCACCTAAGTTGTAGCCTCACTTGAGCATATCCGAAATAAACCTTATTTTTTCGCCCACTAATGATAGCTAGAACCATAATATTACTCCACATTTCATTGGTAAAGATATATGGGGAAACCCACACTTGGATCTTGTTATCCCGAGAGCCCCTAAAATTGCACCCTTTGATTTGATTATACTAATTTGAAACCAACTTACCAAATATGTATAGGTCCCCAATCTTGTACCAACTATTATTGATACAGGAAACAATTGAAGAATACACAAGTTCCATCTATGCATCTTTAGGACCCCTAAAATGATCCTATGACATTCACTGTTATTATGAAATCTAGTGATATCACTTCCGGCATTGTTGATCATGTTGCTACTTGACCCCACCACATCCATTTTTCCTTCACCACTCAATTGTTCAAATATGATACATGGATGATGATTTACTTTGAGGATATGCACTTAGAGGTATATGTTCCTATGTATCTTTCTTTGAGTACCCATTTCCCATTTCCCTTAAATGATTCTTGGTCATCCACAAGGTGAATCCCTCGTGATCCTTATGCATATTTAAGATGTGTATGGTGGTATCTATAATCATAAAAGTTTACTATGTTAGAAATGATGAAATTTGATTCAATGTTGTATAGGTGTACTAAGTGAACTATGAAATTTGCATGGTATTATTAAAATTTGGGTCATTTTGCTTCCATTTATCTAGATAATTAGCTCATACTTTTTGTCATTAGCAGTGCACACATAGTAATCTATCAAGAAATTATTTCCTTTCTTAAAACCTCTTGCTCCTTCCCATATATAGTTTTCATCGAAGTTGAAATTCTTGCATTTCATTTTCCTCTTGCATGGTTTAAAGAGTCAAGTCGAAATGCCATTAGTTTCACGACCACTCCTTTGAGTAACAACAACCTAAAATAAAGAACTAATTAAAATTTATCTAGAAAATTTTATACGGCTCTTCAAACCCATCTTAGATTAGGTGTAGAGCTTTGGAATAGGATTGTGAGAATAACTTTCCAAAGCTGCTAAACAAAAATAAATCTTTGAGTTAGGGAGTGAAATCAAGTTTCTATATCACTGACTTTAGGAAGCCCTTCTAACACAAGGCTCAAGCACGAGTCCGCATTGGGGCCAACAAAGTAATCAACCCTGCTTTGTTGGTCTTAGTGTCGACTGTCGACTCTCCCCCCTCTGCTTTGGCATAGTAGGTGGTACTATAGAGGCCATAATATTTTAGACTTCCTACCCAAGGTGACAGCACAGAGAATGTGGTGTTGTATCTGGGATCGACGTTGGATAGACTCACTCGGACTCCTTCGAGGGTTGTCCATTGCTCGGTGAGGTAACCTGCACCAAGGCGTTAGTTCATTAAGAAGGTTGTCAACGTAACTTTCCCACCCACCAAAACTCAACCCCTTCGTGCATCGATCCTACAATGTTTGATTCGATCACCAACTAGTGCTTCTTTGTGAGAAGGTTTGTTTGCATGCTTGACTCCTATATTAATTAGCGTGTGTTGTTTTTTTCTCCTTATTTGGCCTTAGTATTGAGTCTGTGTCTAATACATTAGAAACATTACATTGTCCCTCGAAGGGATTGATACGAAAGGCTTGAGAATCCTTTAATAGTTGTTTTCTTTAAAGTATAAAAAACATTAAAAACAAATATTTCATTGTTTTAGACTTTCAAACAAAATCCAACTTCTATCATCAATCTAATTTCCTTCTTCAAGGATTTCATACAATAAAAATAAGCATTGAAAGAAACATCAATGCTTGTAATAATGAGTCATAGTTCTAATACTTTAGAATAAGTGAAAACACAAAAAACAGGGTTCATGAATATAAGTAGAGGAGTGTCCTGAAGAAGATTTAAGGATTCCCCATGTTCCTTTTTCTAGCACCACTCCTTCTTCAAATAATTTGTCAGCTTCCTTGTTTATGTCCCTATAAACGTGAGAAAAATAGATATGAATCAAGGATGCTTGAAAATTCTAAATGTCAATCAACAAAGGTTGTAGAATGAAGTTACTAAAGATGAATTATCCTTTCATCAATTGGATGACTAGTAGTGAATCTCCAAAAATATGAATTTGAATAACTCCTCTTTCCTAAGCCAACAATAGAGCTAGTTTTACGTCCATAAGTTAAAAAAAAAAAAAGTGGAGCCATTCCATATTTGAATGATATACACTGGCTTAGGTAAAGGTGGATAACTCCCCAACCCCACCTTTAGAAATATTTCCTTATGATGCACCATCACCCAAGGAAGTTAGCTTCAATTTTAGATTCATAGAGACAACACCTAGCAGGGCCTTCAAAACTTGTTTTCTATAGGATGTGCCAAGTTAGAGATTTATTATTTAAGACAAGCCACAACTTTATTTATTTATCTAGCTAGAAATTTCAATTTCTAGATTAATTTCCATGACCAAAAAAGTGGGATCTCACATCCCACTGCTATAAGTGCTTTACAACCTAGCTTAGGTTCATATCCCCTAAAAGGATTAAAATACCATACAAGTTGATCCTCCTCATCACCAATTCTTATAAAAATTATTTTTAAGGATTCTTGCAAAGCCCTTCAATATTTCTACACAATCCTCCCTAAGACCCAACTCTCTCCAAGAGAGCTATTATTTCCAACTACAGGTTTCAATGAGTTCTTTTGCAATTTCCCTCACAATGTTGAAGCCTCTATTATTTATTTATTGAATGAGGGGAATACGTAAATTAAAGGATTCTATGATTCCTAGCCACAATTCCAACCCTAATTGGACATTATCTCCATTTCCAACATGTCATACCAGGAAATTTCGAATTGGGGGGAATGATGTGATAATTGGTATTCAAATAACCAAGGCATTTTGGTATTTTTTAATAGGGTTTCTTACCTAGTCCTCCACTAAGTTTGGATCTATGTATTTATCCTTTATGACTTGCACACATAATTTGGTACCTTGGAGGAGACTCCAAACATTTTTATCAACTAAATACTTTAAGAAAAATAAGATATTATTGAGACCCCATCCTTCTTGTGATTTGGGAATTTCTACTTTTATCCAAGAGACCAACAAGGATTAGTCAAGGGATTGAAATCTCCTATAGAACTACTTTGACAAGGATTAATCTACCTCCATGTGAGAGCCATCGGTTGCACCATAAATTAATATTTTTGTACACTTTTTCTATCAACCACTACCAATCACCTTTTAGACACAAATTGGCCTTCATATCGAAAGCTAAGAATTTCAAATGAGCATTGAAATCCACAATGAGAAATGGAAAATGCTAGGAGATGTAATATTTTTCACCTCCAAGAAGCCCCAATAGGAAATTGTCAATTTGGATGAATTGATATTCATGAGAGTCAGTTCACATAAGACTCGATCGTATCTTCTATATTATTAAAAACTCTCCCATTGTTGTCACAGAATATAAGTATTTAATCTACAAAAGGTAAATAAGATAAATTACATGTGTTTCCTACATAAATGCCTTTAAAATTACTACTTGTCGAGGATAGCTTTATGGATTTATTGAGCCCTTTTTATTCCATAGGAAAAAGAAGTGGGGATAGTTGGCATCCCTACATAATTCCTCTTTCTAGTTTGAATACATGGGATGTAGCTCCATTTATTAGGATTTAAAAAGAAACTTGATTGATACAACTAATAATTCACATGACAAATTGATGATAGAAACCCAAATGGATAAGAATTAGTCTCAAGAAGGGCCAACTCACCTTTTTGAAAGATTTGGAAAGACCCACTTTTACAGTCATTTCTCTTAAGTTCCTTGTATTTATTGATTGGATTCCTTCTTGAGAAACCCCCACTGCCTCATAAATTTGTCACCCTTCCAATAATAGAAACTACTCAAGGGATATTTGACGAGAAAAGATCTCTTTGAAATTTCTTGAGATAATATTTAAAATTGTTTTGTAATGTAGTTGTATTGGAAAATTGGACAAAAATTTTCAAAAGAAGAGGGATTGTCATATTTTAGAATCAATTTGATGAAGGTTGTGTTGAAGGTTGCCAAGGTTTATGATTCTCAAGCCCTCCACTACTCATTATAATTCTATAATAAAATCATAACATATTAGAAATAATTCCATAAGGAGGTCATCTGGTCCAGGGCTTTTGTATTTTTGGAACTTTAAAGGGTTTGTATGAGTTCTTCTTTTCAAAATTTGCCACTTCGAAAATTATTCAGTTGTGATTAGGATCCCACCTATGGAGACCCATTAGAAAATACAAATAGCCTCATATATGAAATATTTTGATACTAAGAAACAATCCAGAGTCTTAGATATTCTTACCTTGCATATCCTCCAATTTCTCTACATCGAGTTATGTTTTTTTGGGATGTAGCTCCATTTATTAGGATTTTAAAAGAGACTTAATTGACACAACTCAGAATTCACTTGAAACAGTGATGATAGAAACCCAAATGGATAAGAATTAGTCTCAAGAAGGGCCAACTGACCTTTTTGAAAGATTTGGAAAGACCCTCTTTTACAGTCATTTCTCTTAAGTTCCTTGTATTTATTGATTGGAGTCCTTGAGAAACCCCTACTGCCTCATAAATTTGTCACCCTTCCAAGAATCGAAACTACTCAAGGGAGATTTGATGAGAAACGATCTCTTTGATATTTCTTGAGATAATATTTAAAATCGTTTTCTAATGTAGTTGTATTGGCAAATTGGACAAAAAATTTCAAAAGAAGAGGGATTGTCAGATTTTGGAATCAATGTGATGAAGGTTATGTTGAAGGGTGCCAAGGTTTATCATATGATTCTCAAGCCCTCCACTACTCTCATTAGAATTCTATAATAAAATCATAACATATTATAAATAATTCCATAAGGAGGTCATCTGGTCCAAGGCTTTTGTATTTTTGGAACTTTAAACGGTTAGTACAAGTTCTTCTTTTCAAAATTTTCCACTTCAAAAAAATTTCAGTTGTGATTAGGATCCCACCTATGGAGACCCATTAGCGAATAAAAATAGCCTCATCTATGAAATATTTTGATACTAAGAAACAATCCAAAGTCTTAGATATTCTTACCTTGGATATCCTCCAATGTCTCTATGTCGAGTTATGTTTCTTTGGGATGTAGCTCCATTTATTAGGATTTCAAAAGAGACTTGATTGATACAAATCATAATTCACATGAAAAATTGATGATAGAAACCCAAATGGATAAGAATTAGTCTCAAGAAGGGCCAACTGACCTTTTTGAAAGATTTGGAAAGACCCACTTTTACAGTCATTTCTCTTAAGTTCCTTGTATTTATTGATTGGAGTCCTTCTTGAGAAAAGCCCACTGCCTCATAAATTTTTCACCCTTCCAAGAATCGAAACTACTCAAGGGATATTTGACGAGAAACAATCTCTTTGATATTTCTTGAGATAATATTTAAAAAAAAATTGTAATGTAGATGTATTGGCAAATTGGAAAAAAAAAATCAAAATAAGAGGGATTGCCAGATTTTGGAATCAATGTGATGAAGGTTGTGTTGAAGGATACCAAGGTTTATCATATGATTCTCAAGCTGTCCACTACTCGCATTATAATTCTATAATAAAATCATAACAGATTAGAAATAATTCCATAAGGAGGTCATCTGGTCTAGAGGATTAGGAGCCATAAATATTCAAGCAACTAATTTCCTTCCAAAGGTCTAGAGAGAAAAGATAGGTCCCTAGTAAAAAATTCCCAAGAGTAATAATAGGAGAGTAATCCTAATTTCCAATTGGTTATATTCTATATATAGATCTTCTTATAGAATCTATGAAACTAATTTCCCACCCCATTAAAAGAATGGATAAATAATAAACTACCTTTTCTCCATCTATCATTAGTTCTTGTAAGAATATGATATATGGATTATGAACTTTAATTAACCTTTTAATAACAAATTTATTTGAGGAATTGACCAACCCTCTATAGTTTAGGGTTAGGAAGATCATCTAGAACCATCTCTCTCGGCCTTTTATCTAGGAGAACTAATCAGTATTACTTTTCTTCCAATTTTGAATTTGGTATTTGTTTTCTTTTGATCCAGGGATGGGGATGTTTTTCTCCCTGTCTAAGTCTCTTTGGGGTCTTTCTCATCCAAGAACCATAGACCTTTGATAATAATTCCTTGAAAAATAGGTGTTTCCATGTTCCTCGGTCTGAGGTTGTACTTGGTAGTCTTAGATACTTGGGATTCATTATGAGGATTTGGTCCAATTTTCTTTCATAGAAAAGTTTTATAATTTCCTAGAGAAATGCATCCAATAGTTTCATTACCTCCCAATCCATCCAAAGAATGATAGGGGGAGACTAGAAAATCAATATCCTTGAAAGGATAGGAAGGAATTCACTATATTGAGTATTGCTTATGCTAATTTATAAACCTACCTTCCAAGACCCAAAGACAAATTTATCAAAAAACAAAAATCAATAATAGGGGGTGTTGAGGAAAAGATATGAAATGATCTTACTCAAGAATTTTCAGATTCTTCTTGGCTAAATCAAAATATACGGGAATATCACCCTATGTTTATAGCCATCAAAATTAATATCCTAACTCACAAGTATTGATTACAAGTGCTTAGGCTAGTCTTTTTATAAATAAAAGATTGTTGGAAAATTATTTTTTAAATGATTTTCTGAATATAACAATTGCTGAAATAAATGTAGAGATAGAAGCAAAGACACCAAAATGATAATCAAGATAGACGAGACATAAATAAATCATTTATTTCATTCCAATTCACCAAAGATTCACTCTCTTTACAAAATTTCGTGAAGAAATTTTGGACCAAAGTCAAACTTAGACATCCCCGATGGAACATACAAAAGGACCTCTGACAAAAAATCAAAAACTGAACTCTAAAAGATGGATCAGCTTGCCACAGATTGTTTCCCACTTGACTCTACACAATAGCCTTTGTCAGTCATGAAAACTAATTCACAAACAAACAAGTCTACACAGACTATCAAAGATAGATCAACACCTCTGAAAAAACAAGTGTTTGAATGATGTAATTCAACCCTGAATCTTGTTGTCTACAATAAGACCCTGCTATCATAAAAATGAATTAGGCTTGTGATAAATTAAGGAATGAATGAAAATTGAACTATCTCAACATAAAATCAAAGAGAAAACCTTAGTATGCTTCTCCTTCTATCCTCCTCTTGTTCCTCCCTTTCTTTTTGCCTTTAATAAAATTAGAATTAGTTGAAGTAGTTCAACTACCTCATTAGTTAAGTTAATTAAAAACTCAACCAAATTTTTAGTTAAGGGGGAAAAGTAATAAATCATTATAAGGGTTTTAAATAAATAATAACTAGTAGGAAGGACCCCTTGTGACTCCTTTTAGCTCTTAACAATCATAACATAACTAGTTAATTAAGAAAAACACCCCTCCTTGTGACTCCCATCATCACATTCACATTTGACAATTTATCTCATTGATATTTGAAATTATTTTCAAAACCTATATTACTCATATATCCAAAACAAACATGTTGTCCAAAACTTCTGAAGTCAACTCTCATCAATAATAAATAAAATAAAACTCAAAAACCATATTTTCCACTCTGAGATGCAATCTTTCCTTGATTGTTGTTGTCACCCTTTGATTTCTATGAATTTGCCTTTGGTTGCGCTGATATTTTAGGCCTAATCTCACAGATCACATGAGAACAATCGTCCCTCAAATGAATCTGGGAAGACACAGATTTATCAGAGCCATTGGAAGGTGAGGAAAGGGCAGCAATAGCTTTTTCTTTTTCAAGGGCATGGTGGGCCTCGATTTTCAACCTTTTTCTAGCATGAGAGGACTGAATTGGTGAGTAGACAGGTGCAACTTGGACAATCTAGTTGATAGGTGGGGAAGCAGGTAAGGACAAATTGGGCCAGCCACAATGTTGGGAGACTATCGGGTGAACAATTTTTTGCCATCCGTCATTTTCGGGAACCTCAGGTTGCAGTGAGACATGAGGGGGCACGGGAATACTAGGGGCTTGTGGAGCTTGGAAAGGAGGCCTTTCAGGCCTAGGTTGGACCACTCCTTTCCCAGTCCAATTGAAAAATCTGGCCTGAAACAACTGGCCTAACTCTTGTGAATCAACATCAAAGTGTATGGAGAATCTTGGCCTTCTTGGGCCTCTGTTCCAATTACCTCTCCCTTAGTTTCCTCTGCCATGGCTACCTCTACTGAAGAAGCTCATTCCTGCATGCATGACTGATTAGAAAATAGTCCCTTTAACAACCATACATGAAAACTCCTTAAAAAAATATGAAATAGATTTTGGCTCAGCAACATATCAGACCCATGCAATCCAATCCATACAAATTGTTTAACTTTTGTCGATGAGCAGGGGGTGAACAAAGGTTCTGGGATATGTGAGGGGTTTGTATTGAGCGAAAAATGATAAAATGAGAGGGAAAAGAATCATGGTTACTGCTCAAAGACAAAAAACAATCAACTGTAATGTAAACCAAAGAACATAAAACTGTGTTCCGATCAAAAGAAAATGTGATTTCAGACTATTCCAATATAGAATTCTCTTAATTGTAATTAAATTTTAAGAACGGGGAGTGAAAAATGAATGTGGAAAAGAAAGGGGGTTGTAATTAGCGAAAAGAGAAATAATGTTAAGGAAAGAGAGTGGATATTTTTCATAAAATTAATTAAGTAATCCATAAAATCATTATATATCAAACACAAAAGGTCCAACACCAACCAAATAGTCACCATGATCAAATGATCAATTACTGTGTATAATTCAATCAATTATGTGCATTAACTTGTTCAATGTTCATAATCAAATATTTAACACAGTGTCATCAAAACAAGACAGTATGCATTCCACAACCACCTGTAGAGGAGCTTTGTTCTTCTCATTTATCCAATTAATATTTTAAAACAATCCCCAAATGAATAAACAATCACTTATTTCCACTATGTTCAGTGTCAACTCATCAACCACTTTCCACTAATTATTTCAATCATCAAATACAGACTCAAAAATCATGCCTGATTATGTCCTTCAATTCATTTAATAATTAAATTGCAATGGGGTTTAATTTTCACAGAACCTATGTCTATCTCTGCTATGATGAATGATATTCATCAACACATATAATGGACAACCAAATACAACCATCAATATTTAATTGCAAGATCCTGACTTGCAACTTAAACACATAGACAACAATCACCATTTTAATTCATACTATGCTTGGAATACACAGACCATTCGATAAAACGCAGACTATTTTTGTCACTATACAGATCCAACAACTCTGAATCCAAACATCCAAAATGTTGGGCTATCAATTAATATAATGATGTAGCAATAGTAATCTCGATCTCATCTCATAACTTGAAAAAATTTGCAGCAAAACCATTTTGTTTAAAACCTGTGACCATCTCTGATGGCGCAATCAATAATATTCATAGCATATACAGTGGATGGCCATACCATAATCATCCCGATTGTAATACTCTCGTGGCAATTTAACAATACACAGTCACAACAACTATCAACTCCACATAACATGTTGTAGGATCCCCACATATACTGATACATTACGCACAAAGCATCATTGTCCATTAATCAATTGTAACTAATGTTGGGTTAACAATTCAACAATTACAATTTAACAGAGAGCGACTGTGCATCCACTCCAATTCTCCAATCAACCAAATTACCATGTTGAGCTTATCAAATTGATTTCCATAATAACCAATGTAGTGGCTAAATACCAAAACCAACATCACTATCAAAAAAATCAACAGAGACGATCCAAAAATCGAACACTGTCGACCATACACCAACAACTCATAACAACCAACAGTATACCCGACAGGTCATAACGGTTTCCTCCATCAAAACCCAGGATTGAGAAATCAAGGGTTTGCTCTGTGGACCAACACAGGGAAACTAGAGTCAACTCCCATCATCGTGTGAGAACATCCAAGACCAATGGTGTACACACAATATATACCACAAATGACTTTGTAGACAGGGTGACAATTCCCGTGATAGGAGAGACTATAAACAGAGGAGTAAGGCTCCATTTTGGCCTTGTAACAATACTTAGAACACACAGGGTATAACCCTCATGGATCCCCCAATCAACCAACTAACAATGCTAAGATGGAACAGAGCCGAGAAGAAGAAATATAACCCACTACACAACCATCAGTAGCATGAACAACCCATACCCAAGTGGAACAATGCATAGTGACACAAGGCATTTCAAAACTAGTAAACCCCATAACAACAAAAGACTAGGTATGGTGATACGAATGTGTGGAGACAACCAACCACTCTAGGCTAAATGAAACTCTCCAACTAAAATGAGCAAGGATGACAGGGAGCCTTTATGGATGCTAACACTCAGAATGACCAATAACATTGTGGCTTCAACCATTATTGCAATGAAAACCATCAACGATTCATTCCAGAAAAATATCACAAATTTACACAATTGTCATATTTAAGGAAAGCACAGGCCCATACATTTCGAGCCAATATATATTTCATAACCAGAGAAGATTCATGGATGGTGAAAAGGAATACTTGTAATCAAAGGCACCTTAAAACGCGAGTTGGCCGAGTGGTTCTTCCTCTGCTTGAAAGTCGGAGCCTAACCACAACAAAACATAGTTGAACAATAGCCCGACTAGGGTGGCAGCCAGTGGAAGGAGTTGGAGTGACGTGCAGTAAATGCACGTCGCCTCCACACCTACTCATTCAATTCCTTAGTACGCGCCAGCCCACTATTCCATTAATTCATTCAATTGAACAATGCATCGAAACCGACGTCCACTAATTGCCAAGAGCGCCACCCACATCACATATTACCATTTCCAACTATGCAATAATGCATATCAACTATTGTTAAGCCCTAATATTGGCTCATTACCCCTTAATTGGGGCATATTAGATTAGTAATGTTATTTTATTTATGTCACCTTTAGGCCATTAGTTGTAATTATACCTCCTAGTCTCCTATATATATACCAAGGAGACATTTTCATTTTGAATCATCTTGTACTTGAACATTTAAGTGGGGTAAGAGGAGGTTTCCCCCTCGAAGAGGCTTATTATCTGAAATTGTCTCTTTTTCAAGGTGTTGATTACTTTTTCTGAGGTTTTTCTATGCTATATTGATATTTGGTTCTTAACATATGGTATCAGAGCTCAAGGTCTTGGGGTTTCGCTGCTACATCTGAGACACCTTGGATTTTTCACCATAAATTTTTTTATACAATGTTTCAAAAGGCACGGCTTGGAGGCTATTTATCAAATGGATCAAGGTACGTTGGGTTCAAATTTCAGCTCCTGAAGCCTTATACTTTCGGAGATATAGCCTGTACAAGATAGGGTTCTGGAATCATCCTGAACTAAGTCATTGTGGAATTTTCCCTATAAAAACATTTTTGTTATGTTTCAGACCCTGAACTCTGGAGGATATTTACCAAACTTAGTAAGGTCTTTGTGGTAAAAATTTCAGCTTTGGTATCATCTTAAATTTTTATATACACCCTGTGTAAGATAGGGTATCTGACTAATCCTATTGACTAGTCTCAAGAAGGTGTTCCAGGTAAAACAATCATAACTTATTCCTAGAGTATCCAAATTGAGAGGGATTGGTTTCATTGGATTTTGGACGGTCTGCAGTATTTTTTATACAAGTTTCATAATTTTATATCAATTATTTTGTGTGGGGCACGCTATACAAGTGAGATCTCCTAGAAAGGCCAAAAATCGGCAAGTTGTGGGGAAGTTACCGTAAATTCCACTTGGCACATCCAATTTTGATCAGACTTGTGGCATTGTAGAGAAGAAATATCATATAACTACATAAAATAAATTTTCATACCCATAAGGACCGAAAATTGGGATATACAATAGAAGAAAGATTGTCTAGCAAAACCACCTCAAAATAAAGGTTCAAAAGTGATACTTGGCCAACATGCCACCCAAAAAGGGAACTTCTACACCAAATAAGCCTCTAGAAAATCCTACTTGGACTCTTGATGAAGGTGAATAAATGCATAGGGACATAAATGATTTACAAAATAAGATAGTAACAAAAGATGAACTACAAGAGATGGAAGCTAAGTTGGAGGCAAAGATGGATGGTTTAAAAGAGGAGATCATGGAAGTATTGAACAATTTCGTAACAGAGAAGACACCTGAAAGTGAAAATGCATCCCATGAAATTCA
>ML777039.1:197500-238921 GCA_009831015.1 Picea engelmannii | reverse complement strand
CTCAAGGGGAGGGGCATGTTAAGCCCTAATATTGGCTCATTACCCCTTAATTGGGGCATATTAGATTAGTAATGTTGTTTTATTTATGTCGGCTTTAGGCCATTAGTTGTAATTATACCTCCTAGTCTCCTATATATACCAAGCAGACATTTTCATTTTGAATCATCTTGTACTTGAACATTTAAGTGGGGTAAAAGCAGGTTGCCCCTTGAAGAGGCTTATTATCTGAAATTGTCTCTTTTTCAAGGCGTTGAGTACTTTTTCTGAGGTTTTCTATGCTATATTGATATTTGGTTCTTAACAACTATGTTCCCAAATAACTCAATAAATCGCATAGCTATTAACTTGTTAGCTAGGACTAACACGATCATTCTAGTTTCAATGCATGTAGTGTAGCATAGTAGCATAGTTCAATCTTTTCCTTTTGCATTTTGTTTATATTGCTTTTGCCTCTTTTCAATTGTTCTTATGTATTGTTACTAACATGTCTATTGTGCAAATGTAAAAGTAATGAATCTAGGAACAGATAACAATGGTAGTAATGGATAACATAGGCCATCGTGACATGAAATTAGAGCCTGGAACAAAACATAACATGCATTAACCGTCATTCACCTGTTGCAATTAGAACCAACACATAATAGGCCTTATTCATTTCCACTAAAACCCAGATTTCATCAATGATGTAGAACCAGGTAAGCAGTGTCGAACAACAACATAACATGAAATAAGAACCAGATAGAATCTCCCAATCTACAAGGGGGTCCCATCTACTAGTATTATATATCTCATTAGCTTGTAATTATTAAGCTTAAGCAATACTTTGCGGGAGAAATCCTTGTTGCGATTTTAATCGTCAACAAACTGGCGACTCTAGAGGGAAATTTGTTTTCAATAGATTTAGAACTCAGAACTCAGGGTTTAGTAGACCAAGAACAGTAGATTTAAGAACATATAACCAGAATGATTATGCAACAGGGGGAACTGAGCGATTTAATGGAAAAATGACCGAGAATTTGGGAATAAATCATGAATTGATCCAATCATCCTCTTCGTCCACCTCTTCAGAAAGATTGGCTACAACGAAAGTTTTTCCTTCCATGAATTGTTTCAGATGCATCTGTTGTTCAGGGATGGAAACCATATCCAAAAGGGTTGCATCTGCTTTGATGTTGGCCAACTGGTTCAAGATATTGTATTTGGAACAGGGGAGAGGAGAAGTTGTTCCTTGACTGTCAGGAACTTTAGGAACCTGAACAGTAGCAACGGGTAAGGATGAGCTTGGGCTAGATCAATTGTGGGGAGGGTCAAATTTGCCCTTGGGAGCATAGGATTTGTTCCTAGTGTTGATGATCATGACGTCTTCTAGCTCTGCAAAATCTAGGACAGTGATAGTAACTTCTGGTCTCTTACCAAAGATATTATCTTTGGCACTCTTATTTACCTCACATGTGGTTTCTTCTTATTGTTCCTTGCAGAATTTACACCAACTTCGAGGCAAGATGGCTTTAGGCTGAAAATTTATTTCCATCGGATTTCTAAACGGGGGTGCAGAAGAGGACGAAACTCATTTCCTCTCATATGCTATCATACGATTGTTCATGTCTTGTACTAGCTGTAAAATGGTGGACAAGTTTGTCTATCTAACTGACTCTCTCTGGGGAAGACCAATTCTTTCAAGCTATTCTTCATACTATGAACAAGCATGTAGAGTGGAACCAATATTATCAATGGATTTTTTCTCAAGCCTATGACGGTAGGGGAGAAGGAAATTCATTGTAGTAATTCATGAAAGTGGCTTGGTTCTGAGGGCGGATGAGTTCAGTGATTTGGTTGTATAACTTGGTGAAACGCAAGTTGAAAGACTTGATGGTATTACCATCCTTATAGCTGATGTTATTGTATTCTCTTAACTTATCGGTTGGGATTTTAGATTTCCCATAAGTGGATCTGGACCAATAGATTAAATCCTCCCAAGTAGACAGAATTTTAGGAGGAAGGTCAAAGAAATCGGTCACAGCCTTTTCTTCCAAGGAATTAATGAACAAGTGCATGCAAGTATCATTATCATTCGCTCCTATGTTATGAAAAGCATTAGAAAATGCCACCGGGTGTTCATTTGTAGTGACACTGTTATTTCCCAAGAACATAGGAAGATGCTCCTTGAACTTAGAGAGTGGACGAGTAGCAGGTGCTAAGTTAAGAGGAGAGGACGCATGCCATGGTGTGGTTGTGGCGTCTTCTTCAAACTGAAAAAACCCACACTTTTTAATGACTTTAGTAGGATTTTTGGTAGATTGAACAGGGATATGGTGGCTATATAAGCTACCAATCACTGACGAAGATGAAGCCTGATAGGAGGAAGCACCTCCTATACCACCATATCCACCACTAGATGACATCTTGTGGATGATAGATGAGGGACAGAAATACGAATTGGATTAATTAGACAGAGTTCTCCTTAGAGCACTTTGTTGGGCATATAACACAACGTTCATTCTTCATATTTCAGCAATAGGATTGATTTCCGGTGATAAGCCTCTTCTTCTTCTAGAAGCATGAGAGTCTAAGGACATGAAAGAAAGGTCAAAAATGAAGAAACAAGAGGTCATTGTTGATTTCTAGGTTGTCTACGTCTAGCATTCCATCATTCTTGTGCACTAATATCTCATTCAATTGCTGCCCAATAATGATTGAGCTCAACATGGGTATTGGCAGTGTCTAAAAAGGTGTTAAACAGATTCAAAGAATGTCGGTTTGGTCTTGGAGACCGGGCTCAATATTGGGATGCCTTGCAATAGGCAAAGTCATTAAGAAATAAAACAATCAAAGAATCAATATCAGAAAAATGGATGTATCAATGAAAATCGAGTATAAACATTAACCAAAGAGATATCGAAGATCTCCCCAGTATGGTCGCCAAATAAATGTTGAGGAAAAGATATGAAATGATCTTACTCAAGCATTTTCAGATTTTGCTTGGCTAAATAAAAATAGATGGGAATGTCACCCTAGGTTTATAGCCATCAAAAATAAAATCCTAACTCACAAGTATCAATTACGAGTGCTTAGGATAGTCTTTTCACAATTAAAAGCTTGCTGGAAAATTCATTTTAATATGATTTTCTGAACATAATAGTTGTTGAAAACAAGTGTAAAGACAGAAGTAAGACACCAAGATGATAATCAAGATAGATGAAACATAAAACAATCATTTATTTCATTCCAATTCACCAAAGAGTCATATTCTTTACAAAATCTCATACAGAAATTTCGGACCAAAGTCAAACTTAGACATACCTGATGGAACATACAAAAGGACCTCTGACAGAAAATCAAAATTGAACTCTAAAAGCTGGAACAACTTGCCACATATTGTTGCGCACTCGACTCTGCACAATATCCTTTGTCAGTCATGAAAACTAATTCACAAACAGACAAGTCTACACAGATTATCAAAGATAGATCAACACCTCTGAAAAACAAAATTTCTGAATGATGTGATTCAACCCTAAATGTTGTTGTCTACAATAAGACCCTACTATCATAAAAGAGAATTAGGCTTGTGATCAAATAAGGAATGAATGAAAACTGAATTATCTCAACATAAGATCAAAGAGAAAACCTTAGTATGCTTCTCATTCCATCCTCTTATGTTCCTCCCTTTCCTTTTTCCTTTAAGCTAATTAGAATTGGTTGAAGTAGTTGAACCAACTCATTAGTTAAGTTAACTAAAACTCAACCAAATTTTTAGTTAGGGGGGGGGGGGGGAGAAGTAATAAATCATAATAAGGGTTTTAAATAAATAATAACTAGTAGGTGGGACGCCTTGTGACTCCCTTTAGCTCATAAAAACCATAACATAACTAGTTAGTTAATAAAAACACCCCTCCTTGTGACTCCTCTCATCACATTAACATTTGACAATTTAGCTCATTAATATTTGAAATTATTTTCAAAAATGCATTACTGATATATCCAAAAATAAAATATGCTATCCAAAAATTTATGAAGTCAATTGTCATCAACAATAGATAAAATAAAAATCTCAAAATCCATATTTCCCACTCTAAGATGCAATCTTTCCTTGATTGTTGTTGTCACCCTTTGATTTTTCTTTATTTGCCTTTGTTTGCGCTGATCATTTAGGCCTAATATCATTGATCACATGAGAACAATCATCCCTCAAATGCATTTGGGAAGACATGGATTTATCAGAGACATTGGAGGGTGAGGAAGGGGAAGCAGTGGATTTTCCTTTGTCAAGGGCATGGTGGGCTTCGGTTTTCAACCTTTTGCTAGCATGAGAGGACTGAACTGGTGAGTGAATAGGTGCATCTTGGACAATGGGGTTAATAAGCGGGGAAGAAGCTAGGGACAAATTGGGCCAGCCACGATGTTGGGAGACTGTCGAGTGGACAATTTCTTGCCATCCGTCATTTTCGGGAACCTCAGGTTGCAATGAGACATGAGGGGGCACGGGAATACCAGGGGCTTGTGGAGCTTGGACCATTCCTTTCCCTCAGGCCTAGGTTGGACCATTCCTTTCCCAATCCAATTGAAAAATCCAACTTGAAATAACTGGCCTAGCTCTTGCGAGTCAGCATCAAAGTGCATGGAGAACCTTGGCCTTCTTGGGCCTCTATTCCAATTACCTCTCCCTCGGTTGCCTCTTCCATGGCTACCTCAGCTGAAAAAACGCATTCCTACATGCGTGATTGATTAGCAAATAATCCTTTTAACAACCACACATGACAACTCTTTAAAAATATGAAATAGATTTTGGCTCAACAACATATCAGGCTCATGCAATCCAATCCATATAAATTGTTTAACTGTTGTCAATGAGAAGGGGGTGAACAAAAGGTTATGGGATATGCGAGGGGCTTGTATTTAGCGAAAAATGATAAAATGAGGGGGAAAAGAAACATGGTTACTTCTCAAAGACCACAAACAATCAACTATAATGCAACCAAAGAAAACATCATTGTAATCCAACCAAGAAAATGCGACTTTAAACTGCTTCAATAGAAAATTCTTCTTGACTGTAATTAAATTTTAGAACAGGGAGTGAAAAATGAATGTGGGAAGGTGAGGGGTTTTTAATTAGAGGAAAGTGAGATAATGGTAGGGAAAAAGAGTGATTATTGTTCATAAAATTAATTAACTAATCCATAAAACCATTCTGTAAAAGGAAACACCAATCCAAATGACCACTGAGACCCCAAAACAATTACTGTGTGCAGTTCAAGAAATCATGTGCATTAACTTCCTTTGTGTTGTAATCAAATATTTAACATAGTATCATCAAAAAAAGACAATATGCATTCCACAACACCCTATAGGGGAACCCTTCTCCTCTCATTTATCCATTTAATATTTCCAAACAATTCCCAAATGCATAAACAGTAAACTATTTCCACTCTATTCAGCATCAAAATCAACCACTGCCCACGAATTATTCCAATCATCAAATACAAACTCAAATGTCGAGCTCGATTTAGTCTTTTAATCATTTAATAATTGTATTGCAATGAATTTATACTGTCACAGCACCAATTCCTATCACGGTTAAAAAGCATGGTATTCATTTGGCATACCTAGTGGATAGTCGACACCACAATTCATATTCAAATTGAAAGATCCTGACTTGACATTTAAACACACAGACAACAATCACCACTTCAACTCACTCTATGTTGTGGGATACACAAAACCATTCGACCAAACGCAAGTGTATTTCTCTGACTCTACAAGTCCAATTTTCCTTGACTTTAAACATTCAAAATGTTGGGCTATCCATCCAATACAATGAGGCATCAATAGCAGGCCCGATTTTACAACACAAATGGATCAAATTGCAACAAATCCATGTTCAAAAACATGTGACCTTCTCTAATGGCGCAATCAATTTAATATTGATAACAAACACAGTGGATAACGATTCCATAATTACCACGATTGCAACATTCCCATTTGACAATTTTAAAACACATAGTCACAGTATTATTACCTCAACCTATCATGCCGAGCTATCAATCCAACACAAAGACGCAGTAAAAGTATTGCTCAAATCAATCAAACTGCAACCAAAACCATACTATGTAACAAATTGTGCCCATCCCTAAATAACCATAACATATACAGTGGATGGAATTGTCATAGTCATCATGATTGCAATAACCCATTTAGCAATTAAGAACACACAGTGACAGTAGTAATTAACTCATGTTGTAGGGACGTCACACATACCCACGCATCACGCATGAAGAAATGTTGTGAATTAATCAATTAAAAACAGTGTTGGATTATCAATTCAATAAACACAAGGACATCGACTATGTATTTGATCTAACAAATCATCCAATTAACCATGATGAGATTATGCATCCAATTATAATAACAATCGCAGTGACTAGATACCAAAAACAACACCACTGTCACATAATCAACGGGGCGAGCTAGTAATCCACTCTGTCAAAAATACACCACCAATCCATAACTAACAACAGTACATGCAACATGCCATAACGGTCTCCTCTATCAACACTCGGACTTGAGGAATCAAGGGCTTGCTCTGTGGACCAACACAGAGAGGCTAGAGTTGACTCCTCTTGATGGTGAAAACCTCTAAGACCAACGGTGCACACATAGAAAAAACCACAATTGACTTCGTGGATAGGTGACAAATCTCGTGACAGGAGAAGCTATGAATAGAGGAGAAAGGATCCATTTTGGCCTTGTAATGATACTTAGCACACGTAGGGTATAACCCCCGTGTCTCTCCTAGCCAACCAACTAACTACGCTAAGATGAAACGGAGACGAGAAGAAGAAATATAACCCACTGCATGACCAATAGTAGCAAGAACAACCTGATTCCCATAGTGAATAATGCGTAGTGATGCAAGGCGTTTCAAACCCATTAAACCCCATAAAATCCAAGACTGGGTATGTGATACGAATGCGTGAAGACAGCCAGCCATTCTAGACCAATGAAACCCTCCAACTAAAACCAATAAGGATGAGAGAGAGTCTCTATGGCTGCTAACACTCAGGATGACCAATAACACGGTGACTCCAAACATTATTGCAATGAAAGACACCAACGATTCATGCCAAAAATCACAATTTAACACAGTTGTCATACTTAAGGAAAGCACAAACCCATACATCCGAGCCAATATATATATCATAACCAGAGCAGACTCGTGGATGGAAAAAGAAAGACATACCTATAATCAAAAACACCTTAAAACTCGAGTTGGCCTAGCAGTTCTCCCTCTGCTTGAAAGTCAGAGCATAACCACAACAAACACAGTTGAACAATAGCCCAACTAGGGTGGTGGCCAGCGGAAGGAGTAAGGGTGACATGTAGTAAATGCACGTTGCCTCCATCCCCAGCCCATTAATTCCTTAGTACACACCAACAAGCTTCTCATTAACTCAATTAATTAAACCATGTATCAAAACCATCACCCACTAAAACCAATAGCGCGACCCATATCAAACTTATGCCATAACATAAATCACCATTTCATATAACTTAATCAAATCGCATAACTATTAGCTTATTGCTAGGGCTAACAATGACCATTTAAAATGCATGTAGAGTAGTATATAGCATAGTTTAATTCCTTCCCTTTGCATTTGTTTATATTGATTTTGCCTTTTTCCAACTACTCTTTAGTATTATTACTAACATGTTTGTTGTGCATCTATCAAAGTAACGAGTCCAGGAACAGATAGCAATAGTAGAATGGATAACATAGGAAATCGTAACATGTGATTAGAGCTCAGAATAAAACATAACATGCCTTACCCAACATTCACTTGTCGCACATAGAACCAACACCAATAATATCTCATCAACCATGTAAGAAGTGTCGAACAGTGGCACAAACATCAAATAAGAGCCAGATATTATCTCCAATCTACAAGGGGGTCCCACCTACTAGTATTATTTAGCTTTTATAATAATAGGCTTTAGCAACACTTTGCGGGCAAAAATTCATTGTGATTTTAATCGTCAACACTCCCCAACAGCCCCATCCTAGTGGGGTGAAACCCCAATATGTTCATGTGACGGAGGCCCACGACGGTAATTAAATGGCTATATATTAATCATGTACTTAATAATTTTGTACTTATAAATTTTGTACTTCTAATTTTTATTACTTATACATTTATAATTTTGTCCTTATAAATTTTTTCATTTCAATGGTAGAGAATGTCATAGTTGATCCTCCTCAACCTAAAGATGATCAGGAGAACATGGAAGCCATTACAACGGTGCTGACTAGTGGACCAGTAGGTAAATAATTACATCGCAAAGGGTTTTTTTAATATCAATGAACTACTTCAATTATATTTAAAAATTAGCCATATAAATTTAATATTTTTTGTTTTTGTAGGTGATGGCCCCTCACATCAGCCACCATGTCATGGGTACGAGACCAGGCATGCTCGGAGTGAAATGATTGAACCAACATCAACCGCTGAAGAGCACCCAGTAAACAAAGACATGGACATGGATGAATTACTTAAGAACTGGAAAACACAAAAGAATACTAAAAGAAATTGATGATGTGTAATAATTTTATAAGACAGATAGATGTATATTATATTGTTATTATATTTGTAACATATTTTGAATGATAAATCTCATTTATAAAAAAAAATTATGACATATGCCTTTGAATGAGAATATAGATTCGGTATTGGGGAATTGAGAGTGATATGAAGGGGGGGGAGGGGGAGGTGCCATAGGAGCTTCCACCTTCACGTGGTTGGCCCTGTTCAGTAGAGAAAAAATTATTGGAGTCGTTTATTCTTGGAGCAAACCTCTCTCGATCCAACGGAGCAACAACATAGTCAATGTTGACTTCATTGTTTCTCCTTCAAATTGAGGGAGGTTTTCTCCAATATCAGACGGCTCCAATAAATTATTCTCGAAACCAAGAGGAGCTTATTCAGACCGTTGCATCTGAGATCTGTGTGTGTGTGTGTGTGTGTGTGTGTGTGTGTGTGTGTGTGTGTGTGTGTGTGTGTGTGTGTCACTATTTAATCTCCTCTCATATGGATTTTACAAAAAATAATATCAATGGTGTTTACTATTTGCAATCTTGTCGGTTTTAATTTCTATTAGGATTTATTGACATGTCTTAAAAGTATTTTTTGGTTTTTACTAAAAATTAAATGTAATTATGTTTTTTATTTACTACAATATGCGGTTTGTGCATTTACAGATGCTCTAGATGTTGTATCAATGCAATGTTACACATTAGAATATCAAAGATCAGGTATGTCTTGTATTTTTTCTTCTTTTTATGAATTCTTAAGGTTCCTTTTATTTATTTATTTTTACATTACCATCATTTGTGGGTCACTGTGGGGCCAATCATTCTATCTAATGAACCACACCCAAGTATATTGTATCATATACGATTCTCTTTAGTTTATCATATCATATGATTCACACAGCTAATATAATACTTCAACTTGGTTTTTTATGGTTGGGTATAAGTAATCCCCTGGATATCATAGTATAAGCATAACCATAATTATGCAATAGAGTATTTGAAATGAATGAGATATAGATACCACTTACAACTATAAATTACAAATCATAGGCACCAATGAACCTAAATACTAATCTCGAGTTCCAAGAAGATGAAAATCAAACATCCCAGCAACCTAAAAGTGGATAGGGGGTTGGGTGTGTTACACCAATGACCTCTATACACTCCTATGATATTTATTACTCTCATGTGATATTTATTGTAATATTTATTATTTTTTTGTAGAGTACTGCTTTAGCACCAAAGGAAATTATGTTGCCCTTACCTCTAGAGAAACAGAAACTTGAAAAGGCTTTAGCTATAAACATTTCTACCAATCTATTAACCGGTGGCATTCCACCAACACTTGGAAGTTGCACTGCACTCGAATCATTGATCTATCTAACGATTCCTTAGAAGGTTCCATTTCGTATTCACTTGGGTATCTACAAAATCTCATGAACATGGATGTCTCTTATAACTCCTTATCAAGGACAATACCAATTACTCTCAACAAGCTGAAAGAGATTCACTATTTTCATTTACAATTGACTTAAAAAATGTGGTTTATAGGCACTATGTTTTATTGAATACATATGTAATACCTGCTCTATGAATCAAGGGATTTTGCAACTCATAAATGATTATGGTTGGATATAAGGTGTGGTTGGTGATAAAATGCCTATACCAGATCGCATTAAGTATCCTTTCCTCATCAATGGAAGGGTATTGGGACACTATTTGAGTCAAGTCAGTCATATGGGTTATTTTCAACTTCAACAAATGCCTATAAATACAAATCCATGCCATGCATTTCATAACAACTTATAAATGTAAGGTTATGCTAGAGGAATTAATACAAAGAGTAGGAAGACCATTGCGTCCTCTCAATTGATCTAGTATTGTCTTGTTTTCATGTTTCCCATTCTCCCCTCGAAATTTTCCATGCACAAGGGGAACTTTGCATGTTCATATTCATAGATAGAGAGAGCCTATTGGAGGGATAAACAATCCTCCCATGGACAATATTGAAGTCCACAAGATGCAGGATTCTTCTTAGGTGATATATTTCATGTTATTATGTCTTTTCATTGGATAATAAATAATGTATTCTCTTTTCCCCAAAAATGTTGTTTGAATAATTGAAATTAATTTTTTTCATTGTTTATAAGTTACTATACATGTTGGAGGATAGATAGGTTGTTTTAATTGTTGTTCACAAATCCTTTTTGTCTTCTCTTAGTTTTATAACCAACTAGGATAAGTTTTTGGTACTCGCATGCATAACCTCATATGTAGAATGGAAACCATATTGGGGTCTTTGTTCTATTAAATATCACTCCTTCTTAGTTTTAAGGATATTTTTCTAATATCACACCACTATCAGGTCCAAGACCTTAGAGATTCCCTCGAAAAAATTATTTTATTCAGGGTCTGACTTCTATAAAGCTTTGTATGTAGATTCAATTTTTCCACTCTTTGTTAATTGCTCCAACCATGTAGTGTAATTCATTTAAGTGTGTATAAATTAAAATGAACTTTCAGATTTGGATAAAGGAAGAAGGCATTTCATATATATATATATATATATATATATATATATATATATCACTTTCTTATTCTTGTGACTTCTTTCATTTCTATTTCCAACAATATACTTTAAGTAGTCATTTTCATTTATCACCACACGTTTTCACACATTGAAGGACATAAAAGCTATCCCATATCAAAATTATGTTCTTTACCTTGCGTCATTAAAAGTGGTTTGTGTGATTCATAAAGATTATGATAGTGAAAAACCTCCATGAACGCTCCTTAACAATAAACAAGTTAGGTTCATGCCCCCAAACCAAGACTTCTAAAAGGTAAAGAAACTTAAATATAATGTACAACAATATCCCTCGTGGACAAAAGAAATTGTGGTGTATATTTAGATAAGTATCCAAACAATGCTCCATAGTTTGTTTTCATCAAAACATAGTTGTTTTCCTAGGGTACTTCATGAAATCTAACATATTTTTTTTCCAACACAAGGGATGCACTCTCTTTTTAAGTATCCATGCTTAGCTCAGGAGTGATAGTTTGATGAAGCCACCATGCTCTTTCAAACTTAATTCCACCTCTTGACAAATTGAATCTCTCAAATCATTCTCCACATTAATCTATGAATATATATCCTAGTTATGAAACTAATGTTTAACATCAAGTGTTATTCACGGAATTGTGAAGGAACATGAGACAAACACTTTCCACCCCCGTGGATCTCACTCCCATATGAATTTCACTATAAATAACTCTATCATACCTTCACTTGTTTCATTTAGTGGACGTCGGCATCATCATTTACGACACTTGGAAGGCTTGGATATAATTTTCAAATTGTGAGAATTGCTAGAGTCTTAGGACGGTTATTTTACTTTCTGTCTTCACACCTATGAAAATATTTCTCATCCTATGAAAATATTTCTCTTTCAAGCATGTTTACTACCAAAGATTTCACATATTCCATTTAGTAGCAACTCTTTAGTTGTCCTCATTCTTGCATTAATATTTAATATTTTTTTTTAAATAAATATATCTCATCGTTGTTGCGACGAACATGATCATCGATTGTATGAATAGTTCACTGCAACTACCGAATGTTCGTCATAGAAACTGGGATATGGTGTTTGTCTTCCGACGAACACAAACTTCTATTGTATGAATAGTTCATCACAACTACCGAATGCTCGTTTCTCTTGCGACAACTTGTTCATTGTAGAAAATGGGATATGGTGTTTGTCTAGTGACAGACAGAATCGTTGATTGTATGAATATATCTTCGCAACTACCGAATGTTTGTCACTCTTGCGACAACTTGTTCATCACAAAAACTGGGATATGGCATTTGTCTTGCGATGAACACAATCGTCGATGGTATGAATATTTTGTCGTAACTACTGAATTTCCATCGCTCTTGCGACGAGTTGTTCATCACAGAAACTGGGATATGTTGTTTATCTTGCGACGAAGAGGATCGTCCATCGTTTTCGTTCTTGTGGCGATTTCCTAGTTGTCATTATTGCGACGACCTCCATAATTCGTCTCTCTTGCGACGACAACATTGTGTCGTTGAACTTGCGACATTATCTTAGGTTCATCGCACTTTCCATGGGATATGATGTGACGTTTGAGGGACCCAAGATTTGTTGCAATTTCCACGACATAATGTCGCAAGAGCGTCGAAATGGCTATCGTAAAATGACCCAAATTTACTAGTTATTCGACTAGAGTAATAATATATTTAGCGCCTGCTCTTATTTCTCTTTGGGGAAATGGCCCAACAAAGTCGATGTCCCATATTTCAAATGGTAGATTAGAGTTCACCGAATGTAATGGAATTTCATTTTTCCATATTTGTCGGCCCATTCTTTGGCAGCTATCACATTTTTTAACATGTTCCTGACAGTCTTTGTGCAGGGTTGGCCACCACAGACCTACCTGAAGTATCTTTCGAGCCATCGTGTCATCCTAGAAGTGGCCTCTATATGGTCCCACATGTGATTCATTGATGATGTCTTCTCATTCATGTTCTAAAGAACATCTCCTCAAGATGTCATTGAGTCCCATTTTATATAGATATATGTTTATGATGTTGAATGGTGTTTCCCTTAGAGCTAGCACTCTCTTTTGATTTGTTGGGAGATCTTCAGGTGCCTTCCACTCTTCCAATAAATTTACTATTTCTTCCAGATATTTTGGGGTTGCTTCGATGTGAAATAGATGTGCGTTTGGAAGGTCATCCTCTATGTCGTTCGGGTCCTCCCCTATCTCCAGTCGGGACAAATAATCAGGTCTTATGTTCTTTTTTCTTGGTCGACCGATTATATCGAATTCAAATTCTTGGTATAATAATAACTAATGACAGATATTTCCTTGATGTACATGTTTATTGAATATATACTTTAGTCCATGATGATCTGTAAAAAATGTGAATGGGTTCGTAAGTAAATAGTGTTGGAATTTATGCAATGCAAAAATCATCGACAAGGCTTTCCTCTCTATGGTCGAGTAATTCCTTTCCTCCTTATTTATCTTTCAATTGAAGATTTAGGGTAGTCGATTGTGTCATCATATGGTTGTGCGAGAAATGACCCTACAATGACATTTGAAGCATTGACATGTACACCAAATCTTCTTGCCCAATCAGTAAATTTCAATATAGGAGCTCTGGCCAATTTTATCTTTAAGAATTCGAAGGACTCTTGGCAGTATTGGCTCCATCTAAACTCAATTTATTTTCAAAGCAGCTCATCCATTGAAAAATTAATATATGAGTAGTGGTTTATACAGTTTTTGTAATACCCAGTATGCCCAAGGAATAGTTTAATTTGTTTATGATTTACAGGTGGTTTCAAGTCGAGGATGATTTTGATTTTCGCCATGTCGACTTTTACACCATATTTGTAGACCATGTGTCCTAGGAGAATTCCAATTGGGGTGGCAAAGATGAATTTCTTAATATTGAGAGACAATTGGATTTGTCTTCACCTATCAAGCATTCATCTGATCCATTGTATATGGTTTTAAAATAGGTTGTATACAGTCCAGTTGTCGAAATAGAAAACCATTGTCTTGTAGATGTATTCTTGAAATGATTTTACTACTATTATTGAAAACACAGCCGGGGAATTCTTTATCACAAATGGAATTATCTTATAAGCGAAGGAGCCAAATTCAGATACAAATGTCATCTTTGGTTGGTCTTGTTTAGCTATAGGAACTTGGTTGTATCCTGAAAACCTGTCTGTGAATGAATAATGTTCATGACATGTGACTTCATTGATTATTTCATCGGTGAATGGGGTGGGGAATGGATCCGTCAGAGTCAATTTGTTAAGTCCTCGAAAATCGACACAGATTCTTATTAGGGTCGTGCTTCTTTGGCTAGACCACCATAGGAATTTCCCATTTTGCTTTGTCGATTGGATATATGATGATTGCTGCTAACATTCCTTCAATTTCTTTCTAGAAGATTGACTTATATTTCTGTGCTAATTTATAGGGGTCTTTTTTTAATCATCTTTTCCCTGGGGATGAGTTTGATTTTCATTTCTCCCATTTCTTATAGAAGCCATTTTAAATATTTATAGTCTTGGGAAAAGAAATCTCGGTATTCTTTCAGCTAGTCGACTATGTCAGTTGTCTTCTTTTCCGACCAGTAGTCACCTACTCGTGCCATTTTCAGTCGATCGTCGTTTGATATATCGAACTCTTTTGTCTTTATTTCAACATTCATCCATTCTAGTGGTTTTGCTTAGTCGAGGTGTCATTCCCTTTTTCGAATTTGGTGAATCTTTCCGGGAAGTCAGGTTGTTCAAGATCATCCTTTTCTTCATTTTTTATTTTTAATATTGATTTTAAATAGTTTTACATAATTGAGTGATCACTTTCAAAATATTTGGTCAGGACAACTCGTGTTTTCCATGTTGATTCTTCGTGTTGTTGTATTTTCATTTTTCTCAGTCGAAATCAAGTGGCATGTCGATGTCAATCCTATGTCGACAGTCATTTTCCCTTTTTCTTTCTGCATGGTGGGCGTTGGTTTTTCTAGAAATATTTTAATTTGTTGTGTTTCTTATCTTAAACGTTCCTCCGAGGTGAATTTGAAGTCTTGGAAAGAATGTTCGTTGATGTCAAACCAATTGAGTGTATGGCCACGTGCTTCTTCTATTTTGTACCATTTATTTGGTATTTCATCTAGTGTATCTGGAAACATGTGCGGCCATACCCTTACATATCTATATCCTATTCTGCGTCATTCATTCTCACAACGATGGATATTTTTGACTAGGTCGTACCCAATTTTGAAGATATGGATATTGACTGTTTTAGTCAACTTATTTTCTCCAAAGCATTCTATAAAGTAAGTCGACACGATTGTCCAAATTTGTAGTCTTTGGGAATGTGTTTCCCACCAACTTGCAGCTTGGCTTGTGAAAGTTTCCACTAGGATTTGGGTTCTACCTTTTTCTCCTACACATTTGGAAACTTCTTCAACATGTGTCGATGGTGCATTTCGTTCATTATAGCGCGGTGGCCTTTTCGTTGTATTGTCAGTCGAAATTAGCGTGGGAGTTTGACGTAACCTTTTATCATATATGATGGGTACTGCTTGGATTGAAAAACATGTTCTTCGACGTTTAATTGGGATGGATTCAATGGTCCAACAATCTTTTGAGTGGCCTTCATAATTTTCTATCTGCTAGTTGTATAGAGATGAGTCGAAATTGTGTTCAACCGACAGGGAATATTCTGCTAAGATTTCTCCTTTCATGTTTGGTTCGACATAATCTATTTTTTCATTGATTATTTGGTACAAACATCGTGCTTCTCTATATTCATCTAATGATTCACTCCAAGGATTCCCTTCGTTAGGGTTCAGAGGGATTATTAATTTTTCGTCCACTCCCTTTTAACGTGATTATGTCCTTTTCGAGGGAGATATTGGATTTCATTTGTTGTCCCCATGAACGACCAACAAGTTTCGCATATGTTGGCATTCCTTAAACTAAGTCGATTACTTCAAAGTCGACTGGTTTCGGTATACCCATAATTTGATTTTCGACGTCTCTAAGTATACCTATAGGCTCTATTAATCTTTGGTCTGAAATCTTGAGGTAATTTAGTGTTGGTGCTAATGAAGTCTGACCCAGCCATATCCATGTATCCTAAGGTAGGATATTTACTTGTGATATGAAGTCGATTACCTAGTTAATCAATACCCCATGGGTCATAGTCTTTACTCTAAAAGAAAAGTTGCTTGACATCTTTAGATGGTCTTTGTCCTTCCTTATACTCTCTTAGTATATTAATCAGATCCAACAACCAACCAACTGAGTGCTTTTCCTTTAGGAGCTATAAAATTCTTGTACAACATCTTTATTTTGTATTCCTCTATTTGGTTGGTCTTGATTAGAATTTTTGAAGAATTCAATCGCTTCCCTCATGATCTATTCTTCTTTTTCTAGATTTGAAAATGGACTAGACTTCTTTGTCTGTCTATCTTGTGAAGGGATATTATTAATATCTCATCCCGCACCTGATCTAGTAATTATATGTAAGTTTTTTTAATTTAACACTTCTTGTTTTGAGACTACATGTAGGAGGTTTACATTTTTTTGGTCATGATATTATCAAGTACTATCAGACAATATTCAATTGAATGGTCATCAATGCTACATATGTTACAAAATTTTAAGTCGACCTGATATTTTATTGGGTAGTCAAGGAAAATACAGTTGTCTTTCCAACAATTGTAATAGTAAGATCGACCTTGTCCTCGACCTTGATCTCGACCTTGACCATAGTAATCAGTTCTTCTCCCATAGTCATGATTTTGATCAATTGATTATGTATGATATACCATGTGCACGTTTTTTATATTTCATGCATTTAGTGGGCACTTGGATGTTCTATGGCTATGTGCTTCACAAATATGGCACCATTTTTTATTTTTAAAGTTGTGCGAACAATCTTGTAAAATATGGTCAGACAGAGTTTCACATATGTTACAATGTATCTCAGCGTGCACACGTCATGCATCTATTTCTCCTGGTACTTGATCATTGAGGCTACAAGTATCTTTCGTGTGATCGTCTTCACAACATGTCGTACACCACAACTCGCTTCTTCTTAAGGTTAGATTTTTTATGGTCTGTCGTAGATGTCCTATTTTTTCTTGTTGCCTTTTTGTCAACGAGGAAGTCGATGAGCCATCATCGTTCGACTCAACACGTTGTTCTTTCTATAATGCATCTTCACATGAGATTATCTTGTAGAGTCATAATCGAGTTCAGATTTGTTGTAGTAATCTGGCTAAATACCATTGTACTAGTAGACTTTCATCGATTGTTGATGGAATTTGGCTAAGTAAATATTTGAATCTTTTGTCGTATTCGCAAACCAACTCACCTGGTATTTTATTTATTTATTTCATTTTTTTTTAATCCAAGTGTGTAACATCTTGTACCCTGAAAAATGATAAAAAGTTGCTCTTTATTTATGATTTTGATCATCTCTGACATTCTGTGAAATTCATGAACCATGTTAGAGCACGGTGTCGAAGAGCAACACCAAATTGTACCATCTGCTTATCTTCATCTTGTGATGTCTACTGCATCCTATAATTTTTCACATAAAAATCAATGTCTTATTGGATCCTCATCTCCTTCATAAAGGGAAATCTTATTGAGTCCCATTGTTGCTTCTTTAAGAACACTAGATTTTTGTGATCCTCATCTTATCACACTTTTCAACTAGGATGTCAAATTCGTAGTTGGTTGTTGTTCTTCTGAATTGTCTGTCGATCAGTCTTTTGTCAAATGGTATGTTAAAAGTAATTGTTCCTTATTTTCTCTATGAGTTACTTCTTCACTCTGACAACTTTGGTCTTTATATTAGACGATACGTTGTTCTATCGGACGTGTCAGTTCACAACTATAATCTATTATATTATTATGTTCTCTTGATATGAGATTTGGTAGGGAAGCCAGGTCTGTGAGATCCTTAATTTGAATGAGAATTTTATTGACTTTGTTTCTTTCTGGCTTGACAATAAGCGTTTCATGTAAATTCCCATGCTCATTGGTTCCATACCATAATATTCTAGATTTTTCATCGATATGAAGTCTTTGTTGAAGGAATTCTCTAATTCGAGGGTTGGTTGCTTAAACAGGAGGAGTGCATATCGTCGGTCCTGACTCTTCATAATCCATGATTTGGACTTGGTTTTATGGTTGATGGGCACCCATGCTAGCCTCTATCAACTGTGCTTCATTACTTATGTCACGGATCATCGTCGTTGTTGTTATTGCCATCTCTGGTCGATTTCTTTCAGACTTAGACTACTCACGCACTCTATGAGGATGATATTCTCCGACCATTTTTATATTCGACTTCCAACTATTCCATAGGTTACGAATCTCCTCTCGTTTCTTTTGTCTCTTGTCATGCTCCAATTTTTGGATGTCAGACGTTTGTTTGTAAATTTGATTTCCTCTAGTATACATTTATGCTTAAGTCGAATGAACATCGGTATGCTCTTTTCTCAGGGAATCTCATAGATCAACCGACCCTCGATCGTCGCCCCGACTTACTCATAGTCGGTGGAGATGGCCATGTTTATTTTCTCAAAACATAATCCCAGGCTTGTTTTGTATTTTTTCACTTTGCTTCTAGGAATTCGGCCCAATTTTCGTCTCTCTTCCCAGTTACTATTTTGTGGTGGTGTACCTAGTCGAGTTCTAAACTCAACAATGTCATCAACTCCTTTGTCGAGAAAAAAATTATGAAGCAGTCTAGGGATGGTGCACAAAAATTCGTCGTGTAGCTCTGTGTAGAATTTGTCGTTTATTGTGTTGAGGGATGTTCAATCCTTAATAGCTTGTTTTGTGATGTAATATTTGGAAATTCTTTCAACCTACTTGTGCATATTCGTTCAACCTCCGTTTGTAAGCTTGAGTGTTAATTTTTTGTCTGGAGTCAATTTACACATTATCGGTTTTGTTGATGTATTTGAAGAAGGATTCTGGGATAGCTTCTAGAAATATTTCGTGAGTCTTCGAGAAAAATCGTGAGTGTGCTTCTGCTAGCATAAGGTCGTTCCTTCTTGTGTAATTCTTAATGTAATTCTCAAATTTTCGTTCCTACCATTCGTGTATGTCTTGTAAAGTTATCTTCTATGTGATCTTCTGCATGCCCCAGTAGAACTACTAGCAACTGAACCAATGTTGTAATCTAGGGAAAAGTAGGGGATTGTTACCAGTAGTCCATTACATAAGCAAGCATAGAATCACATACTCATACATATATACAAAGACATACACAAAGTAGTGGAAGCCCAAAGAACAACACTTTATTATATATAGATGAGACTATACAACACAACATAGACACTTTCTCTGATACATGATTGTTTATTTATACTTACATATTATGTTACCAAGCAATTGTAACTACTTAATTTCCTAGGTCAATCGGTTAGCTAGGACTTTGACTGAACTATAATTTCTACTTTGAAATTTGACCGACTAATTCTTAGTCAACTGTTGGGTCTAGTCGACAGAGTTGACTAGCCCTTACAACAATGTTCCTTATACAAATGGAAATGATGTATCATGATTTTATTGATTATTATATCATGATGTTTTGTGTGTACTTGTTGAAATAAAAATCAAAATAGTTTGAAACTTCTAATTTTTTTTATGTATGGATTCAAAATGAAGATCAGACTCATATTAGCTCTCTTCGCATTGATAATGGAAGATAATATCCATCTAATGAATTTTTAATCTACCTTTTCCAACACAAAAACATCAAACCACATTTCCATACGATCCTCAACATAATGGTATAGCTGAAAGAATGAACAATACTCTCCTAAATATGGTCAGTTCCATGATGTTTTTCAAGAATGTAAAACTGATCTTTTGGGTCGATGCTATTCTATGTGCTTTTTATGTGAAAAACAAGTGTCCATCTCATGCTCTTGAAAAAAATACTTCTTATGAAATGTGGTATCGAAACATTCCTTCAATGAGGCATCTCAAGGTCTTTGGTTCCACTTGCTATGCCTTGATTTTTAAGGAGAAAAGAACCAAGCTTGATGCAAGGAGTCTGAAGTACATCTTCTTGGGGTACTCAAATACCACCAATGGATATCATCTTTACAATGAAACAAACAAGAAATTCATTCTTTCCAGAGATGTAATATTTCTTGAATCCTCCAATAATGGCAAAGTTGTTGAGAGATAGCTTGATCATTTGGACCAATTCACTCGTGTAAAGACATATCATGAATTTGATGATGAGATTCCACATATTGAAGGGGGGATCCCTATCTTGGATCAATCTATGGAAACTCATTTTTATTTTGAAGCATCATCTCCCCCTCTTGAAGAGGTTCCAACCACTTCACCAGAACTTGAAGTTCATTTGGATGATGTGAATGAGAGGATTGGAAAGCTAAGTCTTGATGAGAATTCAACACCATCTCAATCAGTTGAAAAACATGGACCATCTCAAAAAGGTCCACCAAAATGGCTCATAAAAATACTTGAAAGTGTTCACCCTGATGAGGTTAGAAAGATAGGAACTAGGAGTTCCTCAAGAAAAGATGGAGGCAATGTATATAATTCAAACTCAGGTGATGTAGATGACATGAATGTTTCATATGATTGTGAGTTGAAATTATCTACTAACTTTGAACCAACTTCCTTTAAAGAAGCCACTTCTCATTATGAGTGGAAAGAAACAATGTAGAAGGAATATGATGCTCTCATCAAGAATGGGGCATGGAAGTTGGTGAATAATCCATTCGGAACCAAACCAATTGGATGCAAGTGGGTATTCAAGAACAAGTACAAATCATATGGATAACTTGACAAGCACAAAGCAAGGCTTGTGGCAAAAGGATTTTCACAAAAAGAAGGTGTTGATTATGGGGAGACTTTTTCCCCCACAACAAAAGGTGCTACCATTCATCCTCTATTTTCCATGGTAGCACATAATGGACTTAAAATTCATCAAATGGATGTGAATATTGCTTTCTTGAATGGATACATGACAAAGAAAGTATGAAATCTTATCAAATCCTTATATGGCATGAAACAAGCACAACGAGACTGGTATGAAAATTTAACTGAGCATCTTCTGAAATTGAATTTCAAGTATTTCAATCTTGACGATGCAACTCTTTTTGTCAAGAAAGTTGGAAAAATTGTTGTATATCTTGTAGTATATGTAGATGATCTATCGATAACAAGGAACAATGAAAATTGTATTTCATCAACAAATAAAGAGTTGAAAAAGGGATTTTAGATGACAGATTAGGGACATCTTCACTACTATTTGGGAATTCAAGTGAATCAAAATCCAAACTACATATTCATCTCCCAAAAGAAATATCTTGGAGAATTGTTGAACAAGTTCGGCATGACTGAGTGTAATCTTGTTTCCACTCCAATGGAATAGAATTTGAAGCTCACATCAAAGGAAGGGAATGCATTTGAGGATGCAACCAAGTACATACATCTTGCGGGAAGTCTTATCTACCTTACCACCACCAGACGATATATTTAATTTGTTGTTGGAATTCTTTCCATGTTCACGCAAAGCCCTTGTGAAGGACATTGGTTTGCTGCAAAAAAGTGTTCTAAAATACTTGAAGAGAACTAAAGATTTCATACTCAAGTACTCTAAGGTGAATGACTTCAACCTAATTGGATATTCTAATTCATACTTTTTGGGGGATAAAGAAAATGGAGTATCAACTTTGGGTTATCTCATGATTTGTGGATCAATAATTGTCTCATGGAGATCACACAAACAATCAGTTCCAACATTTTCCACAACAGAGGCAGAATATGTGGTAATTGCAGAAGCAACAAAACAAATTGTGTGGATCAAGAAAATACTTGAATATTTGTAGGAGAAACAAGTGAATTGTACTCCTCTTCTAGTTGGCAATACTTATGCTGTCAAGTTGGCCAAGAATCCCAAATTCCATGATCTAACTAAGCACATCAAAGAAAAAAATCATCTCATTTGATATCATATAGAGGCCAAGACTATTCACTTGAGGCATTGTTCCACAAATGAGAAAATTGCAAAGATCTTCACCAAAGGACTTGGAAGAGAAAATTTTGAAAATTTCATAATGATGCTTGGACTAACAAACACCCATTCAGATTTAGGGTGGGGTGTTAGATACATAATCCTTGGGATTGTGTTACTTGTATCAATGTCAATAGGAGAAATATGAAGATTTGTAGGTGATAGGAAGATTCATCCATTAGAGAAGACCAACAATCATTCATTGTATGTATATTGAGCTTCATGGTAATGGAATAATCAAGTGTGGAGTTACGAATTCTTCCCATACCTAACATGTCACCTTATGTTACTTCTTATTTATGTTTTTAAATCCCACTATCAATTTGAAGAGCTATCAATTTGAAGAGCTAGAGTACTCACTTTCAAATGCCTTTGGTGGCTTGACCTTGACTTTGAGTACTCACTTGCAAATGCCTTTGGTGGCTTGACCTTGACTTTGAGTTTCACTTGTAAATACCTTTGGTGGCTTGACCTTGACTTTGAGTTTTACCAATACCTCTTAACTTTATTTTTAATCCTAATTATAAACTTATGTTACAATGACTAAAACAATTCCATAGTGATATGCTATCCACTCATTTCACATCTTTGAGTAAAAACAAGAAAGATCAACATTATAAAGGGGATATACTTTTTAATTTTTTTCTAAACAATTTTATTTTACAAATACACAAAATATATATCCACTTATTTCACTTTGGGAGTAAAAATTAGAAGATCAACCTCTCAAAGGGAATTGACTCTTACATTTGGCAAATCAATATTGAATCATTTTATTTGATCTCTTTAATTATTTCAACATCAAGAAAGTCCATAAAATAAAAATAAAGCATACATAAAATTTATTGTAAGGAGAGATGGATGTTTTACTTACCATTGGGACATGAAGGAATTATCAACTTCAAGGTTTGGTTTTGGTGGTCGTAAGAATGGCCTCTAAATAAAGTAGGAAGAGTCAAAATCACAAAATTAATGGTTGAAATCACTATATAAAAGTATGTAATTTAAAATTTTCAAATAATCATGAATGATTGGATATGACTCTATGTTTTGTATTAAGTAATAATCCTTCTTAAACATCCTATAAAACCATGAAAACATCATAGTTCTGTTAATTTATAGTAAGCAATCATTCACATTAAAATCCCCTGCAATGGTAGAGTCATATTTCTAATGCAAGAGATCTCCCACATTTAAAGCCCTCAATATTTCAGAATAAGATAAATAAGATTTGTATGGGCAATGATTTTGTTCATTCCATATCACAAGTTTATTATTTCTACAAGGCATATAACGTATTTAGTAAGGGTTGTATAGCAACGTAGTCCCTACCGAATTAGTTGGGATATACATGTTGAATAATGAAACTTAATATAACTAAATGCACAAGTAATGAATATTTTTTTATCAAAAGATAATAATTAAGGGTTTTATTATTCAAAATGTATAATGAACTATAAACTGAATAGAACTATAATATTCATAAATATAATATAAATATAATAATAAATAATATATTAGATACTAAATATAATATAAATATAATAATGCATAATAATAAATACATAGTACAACTTTTTATATTTAGATGTGGTGATTGGTGAAATTCATTGATTATGTAATTAATTCTACATATTAAAAGACGTGAAGGGAGCAATAACACTTCAATTCTATCAACCAATTAGAAATCAGAAACACAAATATTTTTATTATATATGTTTTTCTATGTTAAACATTACATTGCATACACAAATTTATGGTAAAAGACAAATTAATGTCACATCAATGTCACATCAAAAGCAAACTCATTGCTATAGTCCACACACACCACACAAAAACTAATTACACACCACTATGACTACACTTATAATTATAAATCTACACTTCAATTTCATTTCATCTATGTACGGTTAATTAGTACCATTCCCTCTCCATGTATTACCTTTTTTTTCTCATTCCTCATTCCCTCTCCATGCATTTCCCATCATTCCCTCTCCATTTCATAGCTTAGTCTCATTCCCCATACCCTCTATATTTCGTTGTTGAGTCTCATTCCCTCGTTAGACTCATTTTTTGCACTTTCCCCAATATGCATACTTTTAAGTTAAGTCTTGTAATTTATTTTTCTTTGTTTTAATTTGTTGGCGTTCGTGACAATGATTCTTAATCCTCTTATATCTTTCTTTTTTTTAATGGAGATAAATATAACCTTGAAAAGTGTGAAAGATAGTAATATTGTGTGGAAGGACATATGTACTAGTTGATTGAAAAAGTATGGAAAGGCAAGTGCATTAATTTAATGAAAACGTATGAAAAGGAGGAAGGAAAATTTATTATGAGTAATTTACTTTACAATTTGAAAGGTAATTTAATCACTATTATTGTTATGGGTTTTTATTTATTATTAAGAATGTGATACATAAAAAAAAATTAAGTCAAACAATGTTAGATGATGTGATGAAGGCGTAAAGACACCCTAAGTCAAAGTGGAAATTTGTGAACCTTCTAGAAGAGACAGCGTCGCCATGAGGATAGGATTTCCTCGGATTCAATTGAGTTTGTTAATTGTTTGTTAGTGATATTCCAATTACTATGGATGTGACTGAACTTAGGGATTTGATCGGGTCATTTCATTGATCTGATCCATATTGTATTGTGGCATTTAAATGTAAGCCTATGGACATTGTGAGGCAAGAAGAGGCTGACAAGATGTAAGATCAGGCCAGGCCCAACGAGGCATTTGTATTGTATTCAAGATGGATTAATAGAGATTGAGTATTATTTGTGTGTCCCTGTGTGAATTATCAGTGTATGTGCGTAAATATGCGTGTATAAATCCTGATGAATCCATAGGTGTGTGAGAGAATAATAGTTGCAGGACGAGTATTTTTTGCACGTCTGAACGACGTGGAGAATGAGGACCATAGGAAGGTTGATCATTATCAATCGTTGGATCACATTCCAACCAAATATCGATCGTCGAATGAGCGTTCTTGTAGAGAAGTGAGAAAAGAGATCGACCGTTGATCACTAAAAGGATCGACGATGATCTATTGTCAAGCGATATCGTGAAAGGATAAATTTGACCATCCATCAGGAGAACATATTGACGACTGTCATGGAAAGCACATCATATAACCACGAGGGTTTTAGTAAAATGGGACAAGAGATACATGGCATCAATAGATTCGTTGACGTGGTTCTGATCAGAGTTCCAGTGTGGCCCACATAAAATAAATCCATGTAATAGATCGGACGATGGAGATTAACCCATCGACTTTGTAGATTGACGATCCTCATTATAGAAGAACGTTGAAAGCAAAATTTTTAGGGTGTTCAACGTTGTAAAAGTCCCAAGGTCTCGATGATGACAAACATCACGTTGACGTAAGGAACTCCACTGAGGGAGTGACATGTGGCCCATTCAAGAAGTAAGACATGTTAGTTTCATTTGAAAACTAGCATGTGTGAAAGCCACAAATTTAAGAGAGACGTGGTAGCTTAGTCAGTAGGTGACATGTGGCAGGTCCATGTAAGCAAACCCAAGGTGAGCCCTGATAGTTGTTCAGCAGAGATCGACGGTGGAGGTTTAACCCGACAGATCCTGATCAATGACGAACACTGGATCTTCAACACAGGAGATCAACGATCCAGATCATTTCGGACCGCAGTCATCGACAAGTTTTGGTAGTTGAGAAGTGTTGAATTCTCGACATCTCGAGATCTGATACACGTGGCATGATACAAACAACGTGAGGAAGCGATGGGATTCTTAGTTTATCAACTAAAGGATCAACGATGATCTATGGTGATCCAAGCTTCAAATACATCATGGAACGATTAGATCCAACCATCCATCCACAGAGAAGATTAACAACTCAAATTGATCACGTACACCCGTGGTGTTTGTTATCCCATGGTTATAGCCACAGTTATATGGAGCTAGCGCCAGTCAGGATGAATGTTAGGTTTAAAACTAAGGTCATGGCCCTTGGCACATGGGAAGTGTGGAGCGCCATATTGCTAAAATTCCTATGATGGATAGTGAGTGTTGGAAGTAGAAACGTCAAGGTGTTGGGAGAAGGACGAAGACCTGTACGAGATTCATGAAATTCCTATGAATTTCATAGAGGTGAGTTCCGAAGGAGATGTAGGGATTATGGGGAGAACAAATATGAACCAGGGTGTTGTGAACAAGGGGATACGCTGAGTTTTGATGTTGCCATGGACGTTCCAGACCATTTTGTGGGTCAATAACCCACAGGTCTGAGGATCTAATTAAATGATCCTAAGGACCCATATATTGGTCTTATCAATTAAGTATCATGTCACAGGATCTAGTACTTATCAAGTGGCATCATAGCATAGGGAAAGATTTAATTGTGAGAGAGTGAGTAGATTTACAACAACCTAGAGCAAGGAGTGCTCAGAAGAGGTTCCATAGCAAAGAACCAAGAGAATACCAAAAGCCTAAGCTCAAGAGAGAGGAGCTTAGTGAGGTATTGTGTATCAGTGTGAAGCAAACTTGTTACTACAGAGGCTTTGTTGCATCTCACTGACTGGGCATTGGAGAACCTCAATGATGCATGAACAAAGGAAGACCAAAAGTTGAAGATAGAAGCAACAACTGAAGACATGTGATCAGGATATCATGAAAAATTTTAACCACAATAGTTTGATGCAGGAGAAAAGACACCCCAAGTCGAAGTGGAAATTCATGAACCTTCCAGAAGAGACAGCATGTCCATGAGGATGGGATTTCCTTGGATTCGATTGAGTTTGTTAACTTTTTGTTAGTGATATTCCAATTACTATGGATGTGAGTGAACTTAGGGATTTGATTGAGTCCCTTCAGTGACCTGATCCATATTGTATCATGTCATTTAAATGTAAGCCTGCGAACATTGTGAGGCAAGGGGAGGTCGACAAGATGTAAGATCAGGTCAGGCCCAACAAGGCCTTTGAATTGTATTCAAGATTAATTAATAGAGATTGAGTATTATTTGTGTGTCCCTATTTGAATTATGAGTGTATGTGTGTAAATCTGCATGTATAAATTCTAATGAATCCATAGGTGTGTGAGAGAATAATAATTGCAGGTCGAGTATTTGTTGCAAGTCTGAGCGATGTGGAGAATGAGGACCATAGAAATTTTGATCATTATCAAATGTCATATCACATTCCAATTCAATCATGGTCGTTGATTGAACGTTCTTGCAGAGAAGCGAGAAAAGAGATCGATTGTCGATCACTGAAAGGATCGACAACGATCTATTGTCAAGTGATATCATGGAAGAATAAATATGACCGTCCATTAAGAGAATAGATCAATGTCTACCATGGAAAGTATGTCCTCTAAGTATGAGGGGTTTAGTACAAGGGGATCCAAGATACGTGGCATCAATAGATTCATCGATGTGGTTTCGATCAGAGTTCTAGCATGGCCCACATAAAATAAATCCTTGTAATAGATCAGATGGTGGATATTAACCCGACAACCTTGTAGATTGAAAATCCTCATTATAGCAAACCACAGACAGTGGAAGTTTTAGGTTTTTTGATGTTGTAAAAGTCCCAAGGTCTCGATGACGACAAATGTTATGCTGACGTAAGGAAATCTACTGAGGAAGTGACACATGGCCCATTCAAGAAGTGACACATGTCAGTGTCATTTGGAAACTAGCACATGTGAAAGCCACAAATTTAAGTGGCATATGGTAGCCTAGTCAGTAGGTGACACATGGCAGGTTCACATCTGCAACCCCAAGGTGAGCCCTGGTAGTTGTTCAATAGATATTGACGGTGGAGGTTCAACCAGATAGATCTTGATAAACAATGGATATTAGATATTCAACACTAGAGATCAATGGTCCAGATCATTTTGGACCGCGGTCATCGACGAGTTTTGGTAGTTGAGAAGTGTTAAAGTCTCGATGTCCTGAGATCCGGTGGTCCAATACACGTGGCATGATATGAACAATGTGAGGAAGCGAGAAGATTCATCATTGATCAACCAAATGATTAACGATGATCTATGGTGATCTGAGGTTCAATGAAATCATGGCATAGTTACATCCAACTGTCCATCTAAAGAGAATATTAACGACTTAGAATGATTGTGTACATCCGCGGAGTTCGTTAGCCTGTGGTTATAGCCACGTGATTTCAACCTCCCCTCCAATTTCTTCAGGGATGACGCAACCTCCTGGTCTAGGATCATTCAAGTCACTGAACCAACTGGCTCGTCGGGCTCCTAATGGAACTGATTTAACTTGACACATGCCCTTTTGCTTCCTCGGCACCCACTATGGGACACCTATAGACCCTCTCCTTGAGCTCTTAACTCTTACGTCAATAGGTGCTATATCTCGATGCTAAGCTCCTCCCTTGATGTGACCATGGGCTATGTCCATGAGCCAACTCCCTTCGCGAACCCACGCTTTGGGACTTTCGCGAGTTCTTTCCTCCTCCCTTTCCCGATTTCCAAATCGGCGGATTCTTCGGGACTAGATCTACAGTCCATGTTTCTCTGGTGATCAACGGCTGTGATCGCCTTTGTGAGTTCGTAATTCGCGAGTCCTCCTCTCGACTTCTTCCGAAGGTCTCCTCCTCCAAAATAGACGACTCTCTGCCACGTGCCTTCCAGATCTAACAGCATGGATTTACTTTGCTCTTTGCGACCTCGCGAAGACTCTTGTTTTCTCCCGGCAAACCTTTTGACGCTCCTGCTCCCAAGCTTCTCGATATTCTACCACTTGTCATCTCCTCAACGATGGAGGATTTAAATATGTGCAACTCTCCTGTGACTTTTCTTGACTTGAAAACCTTCGAGGTTCTCAGTTCCTCTGCGAGTTTCCCTTGCCCTCCTGGCAAATTCTCTCCCTTATTCCTGATCTTGTAAGGTGAACTTACAACACCTTAGGCGTACTCCTTGTGCTTGGCTCAATTCTTCTAAGGCTTCTCCCTTAGCCTTATGGAAAGGTTTAAGGCATCTCCTTTCCTTTATCGACGCACTTCTTGCAAATCCTTTCTTCACCATAATTTTTAGCAATTCTGGGATTCTCCATCACCTTCAACCGTGTTTTTCATGTGCGTGCTCACACAAGCTCGATGCCCCCTGGCAGAGTGTTTCAGAGTGTTCAGTAACTCTGAACTGTGCTTCCTCCTACACAGTTTGTCCTTCCAAGGTACTTAACCACCTTCAAATTTCTCCTCGAGTCTGTAAATTAATATGGTGTGCCCTCCTGGAAGATTCTCTTGAAAAAAAGGAGAAAGATAACACATTCATGTAAAATACATTCATAACACACCGCCTATTGAACAGAAAGATAAAATAGGAAAAATGTCATTTTCTATTAATGGTAGAATGTCAAATTACAATAGTAGAGTATGAGCTGCAACTGAGTCTCGGATCTCTGCATTTCTCTCCCTACAACATGACTTATCCAACCCGACCAACAAAACCAAACTCTACTTTTATTACAATACAAATATTTATACAAGAGGGGCTATATGAGCTTCCCTCGCAAGCTAATTTAGTGGTGTCAAATCACCATTCAAACACCTATCGAAAGGGAAAATTACAATGATGGAAATGTGCTCCAAATTGAATGCAAATCCCTTTTGTCGTCAGCCTATTAATAACGACCTTATCTCCATCTTGTGTGAAAGCACGATTTGGCTCTTCCAGCTTGTCTTCAATTAATGCCTGGATCACGCCCTAGATTCTCAAGGCAAAACGAGAGGATGGCGCCTCTCCTTCCTTGAATGTGCACCACACGTGTTAATTAGCTAGCGTGTGCTAAGGTGGAGCGATGCTCCTGCATCATACTCCACAGCGGAAAAAATAATGAACTCCTACTCATGATCTTTCCAATGTGGTTGAAATCCACCTGGATCCCAAACTTTCTCTTGGAGTTGTCTCTCGGCTCCTCTGCTCCACTGCTTCTACTCATGCATCTTCTTTGTTGCTCGTGTAGGTTTCCTTTCGTCCAGCTTCCTCTTGCTGACCAAGTCCTCTGTCGACTCCGAAATTAACTTCCTTATCTCCTCGATTACCTCATCCAGTTGTTCCATTGGTTGGTTCCTCTGTTGCAAACTAGCTCGCTACACTCCCTCCTTGTCAATGGTAAAATCAAACCGACTTCCCAAGACATCTTCTTTTCTTGTGGCCTTAGCTTTCCACTCTGTTGAAGTCTTCACTCCTGCATACTCCTCGTCATTGAATTGTTGCTCAGCTACCACTTCTCCTGACAGACTCGCTCCTGCCAGTCCTTCGATTGTTCCCATTCTATCTCCCTCCAGCTATGACTCGTGTTGGTGTATCTCCTCCAGCATGTCTATTTCTCAGCAGCCACCTTCTGGTTCTAGATTTCCCAACTAATCCTCCAGTGCCTTTAACTTCAATTCCCACTGAGTGAATAACTCAACTGGGAGTTCTCCTTCTGTTGGGACAGACATTGTTTTGTTTCCTCTATGAAAGTCTATGTTGGTTGTCTTTTTGTCGCATCTGCAATATCTGTGCTAGCCTCTCCTCAGCCGCTTGGTAGGAATATCTCAACTCCTCCGATGATCAAAATGCTCCTTTGATCCTCCTCCTCTTCATCCGTCAATGAAACCTCAGCTGAGCTCATCTCTTCTCCCTTGCACACCTCACAATCTGGGATGTCTCCTCTGCCCACCTGGCAGGTTACGAGATCCATTGATCCCTTCTGGAAACCTATGAGACTCTTTCCAGATCTCTTTACCTTATGAGTGGGGTTTTCAGCATGCCTCAACCACCTTTTTAACACCTGTCGCCACCTTCTGGTCAACAAATTCTAAACAAGCCATTTAGTTGTTCTCTTCAAAGGTCATTTGTACCTCCAGTGTACCTTTGACTCTTGCTACATCTTGAATGCAATCTTCTCCATCTATGCTTGGATTTCACTGATCTCCTTGTCCATCTTCGCCTTGCTCCTCTGTGAATGGACTGCTCCTTGGCCCTGCTCGTGACCTTCAATGGCCATATTGATTTTTATACAGCCCACCCGGTTGTTTATCATTTGTTGCACGCCTTGCAACAGATCCAACAAAGCATCGCACTCTGTCTCCCTGGCTCACAGAAATCAATTATGCATTCGCTTCTTCGTCTCCTTCTTCACCTATTGTCTACAGGAGAAATCATAGCTCTAATATCTCCCTTCTCTACGATCTGTAGACAAAACCAGCTCTAATATATCCCTTGTCTATGATCTGTAAACAAAACCAACTCTGATATCTCCCTTGTCTATGATATGTAGACAAAACCATCTCTGATATCTCCCTTGTCTACGATCTATAGAAAAAACCAGCTTTGATATCTCCCTTGTCTATGATCTGTAGAAAAAACCATCTCTGATACCACTTTGATGTCAACCTCCCCTCCAACTCCTTCGGGGCTAACGCGACCTCCCGGTCTAGGATCGTTCAAGTCACCGAACCAACAGGTTCGTCGGGCTCCTGATGGAACCGATTTAACTTGACACAAGCCATTTTGCTTCCTTAGCACCCACTATGGGACACCTGCAGACCCTCTCCTTGTGCATTTAACTCTTACGTCAACAGACGCTAGCTCTCAATGCTAAGCTCCTCCCTTGATGTGACCATGGGCTATGTCCATGGGCCAACTCCCTTTGCGACCCTGCGCTTCGGGACTTTCACAAATTCTTTCCTCCTCCCTTTCCCGATTTTCGAATCGACGAATTATTCGGGACCATATCTACAGTCCATGTTTATCTGGTGATCAACGGCTATGATTGACTTCGAGATTTCAGACTTTGTGATTCCTTCTCTCGACTTCTTCCAAAGGGATCCTCCTCTGAAATATGTGACTCTCTGCCACGTGCCTTCCAAATCTAACAACCTGGATTTACTTCGCTCTTCGCAACCTCGTGAAGACTCTTGTTTTCTCCCGACAAACCTTTCGACGCTCCTGCTACCGAGCTTCTCGATATTTTTCCACCTGTCTTCTCCTCAACGATGGAGGATTTCTTCTCCTTCGGGACTTCGGTAAGTCCTCGAATCCTTTGCACACTTAGCGCAAATTTACCTTTCGAGACTTAGGCTGTTCTCAAAGTACCTTCTGCACTCATTGCAGAAATCTGTGCAACTCTCCTGCGACTTTGCTCGACTTGAAAACCTTCGAGGTTCTCAATTCCTCCGTGAGTTTCCCTTGCCCTCCTGGCAACTTCTCGCCCTTATTCCTAAGCTTGTAAGGTGAACTTACAACACCTTAGGCACACTCTTTGTGCTTGGATTAGTTCTTAGAAGGCTTCTCTCTTAGCCTTATGGAAAGGTTTAAGGCATCTCCTTTCCTTTGTCGACGCACTTCTTGCAAATCCTTCCTTCACCAGAATGTTCATCAATTATGGGATTGTCCAACACCTTCAACCATGTTGTTTCTATGCATTCTCACACTAGCTCGATGCCCCCCTGGAAGAGTGTTTCAGAGTGTTGAGTAACTCTGATTTGTTCTTCTCCCTACATAGTATGTCCTTCCAAGGTACTTAACCACCTTGAAATTTCTCCCTGAGTCTGTAAATTAATATGGTGTACCCTCCTTGCAGCTTCTCTTCTAACTCCACTGAGTTCAAACACGCACCCCTTGTGTCGGCTCACATAGTTTCCTCTCTCTGTCACGCACTCCTTGCACTTAGCCTAGAGAACCAAACTTAACTCAACACACTCTCGGATAGAAAACAATATCCCTATCCCTATAGATGATTTCTAACATTCATCTACAATTCAAATGCATGTAAAAGACATTCATAACACACCACCCATTGAACAGAAAGATAAAACAAGAAAACTGTCATTTTCTATTAATGGTAGAACATCAAATTACAATAGTAGATTATGAGCTGCAACTAAGTCTTGGATCTTTGCATTTCTCTCCCTACAACATGACTTATCAAACCTGACCAACCAACCTAGACTCTATTTTTCTTACAATACAAATATTTATACAAGAGAGGCTATATGAGCTTCCCTCACAAGCTAATTTAGTGGTGTCAAATCACCATTCAAACACCTATCGAAAGGGAAAATTATAATCATGGAAATATGCTCCAAATTGGATGCAGATCCCTTCTGATGTCAGCCTATTAATAGTGAACTTATCTCCAACTTGTGCGAAAGCACGATTTGGCTCTTCCATCTTGTCTTCAATTAATGCCTAGATCACGCCCTGGATTCTCGAGGTAAAATGAGAGGACAACACCTCTCCTTCCTTGAATGCACACCACGCATGTTAATTAGTTGGTGCATGTTGAGGTGAAGTGATGCTCCTGCATCATACTCCACATCAGAAAAAATCATGAGCTCCTACTCATGATCTTTCCAATGTGGTTGAAATCCACCTGGATCCCAAACTTTCTCTTGGAGCTGTCTCTCGACTCCTCTGCTCCGTTGCTTCTGCTCCTGCATCTTCTTTGTTGCTCGTGCGGGTTTCCTTTCGTCCATCTTCCTCTTGATGACCAATTCCTATGACGAATCTGACATCAGCTTCCTTATCTCCTCGATTACCTCGTCCAATTGTTCCATTGGCTAGTTCTTATGTTGCATACTAGCTCACTGCACTCCCTCCTTGTCAATGGGAAAATCACACCGACTTCCCAAGACATCTTCTTTTCTTGTGGCCTTAGCTTTCCACTCTGTTGAAGTCTTCACTCCTACAGACTCCTTGTCATTGAACTGTTGCTCATCTACCACTTCTCCTGACAGACTCTCTCCTGCCATTCCTTCGGTTGTTCCCATTCCAGCTTCCTCCAGTTGTGACTCATGTTGGTGTATCTCCTCTGGCATGGCTATTTCTCAGCAGCCACCTTCTGGTTTTGGATTTCCCAACCAATCCTCCAGTGCCTTTAACTTCAATTCCCACTGAGTGAATAACTCAATTGGGTGTTCTCCTTCTGTTGGGACAGACATCATTATCTGTTTTGTTTCCTCCTTGACAGTCTCTGCTCATTGTCTTTTTGTCGCATCTGCAACATTTGTGATAGCCTATCCTCGGTCACTTGGTAGGAATATCTCAACTCCTCCAACGATCAAAACGCTCCTCTGATCATCCTCCTCTTCATCTGTCAATGAACCCTCAGCTGAGCTCATCTCTTCTCCCTTGCCCACCTAGAAATCTGGAATGTCTCCTTTGCCCACCTGGCAGGTTACGAGATCCACCAATCCCTTTTGGCAACCTACAAGACTCTTTCCAGATCTCTTTCTCTTATGACTGGGGTTTTCAGCATGCCTCGACCACCTTTTTAACAGCTATCGTCATCTTCTGGTCAACAACTTTTGAACATGCCATTTATTTGTTCTCTTCAAAGGCCATTCGTACATCCAATCTACCTTTGACTCATGTTGCATCTTGAATGCAATCTTCTCCATCTGTGCTCAGATTTATCTGAGCTCTTTGTCCATCTAAGCCTTTCTCCTCTGCAAATGGACTGCTCCTTGGCCCTGCTCGTGACCTTCAATGGCCATCTTTCTTTGTCTACAGCCCACCCGGTTGTATATCATCTGTTGCACGCCTTGTAACTGCCCCAACAGATTATCACACTCTGTCTCCCTGGATCACAGAAATCAATTCTGCATCCGCTCCTTTGTCTCCTTCTTCACCTGTTATCTACAGGAGAAAGCATAGCTCTGATATCTCCCTTGTCTACGATATGTAGACAAAACCAGCTCTGATATCTCCCTTTTCTACGTTCAGTAGACAAAACCGGCTTTGATATCTCCCTTGTATATGATCAATAGAGAAAACCATCTCTGATATCTCCCTTGTCTACGATCTGTAGACAAAACCAGCTCTGATACCACTTTGATGTCAACCACCCCTCCAACTCCTTCGGGGCTGACGAGACCTCCCGGTCTATGATAGTTCAAGTCACCGAACCAACTGGTTCGTCGGGCTCCTAATGGAACTGATTTAACTTAACACAGGCCTTGTTGCTTCCTCGGCACCCACTATGGGACACTTGTGGACGCTCTCCTTGCACTTTTAACTCTTACGTCAACAGGCGCTAGCTCTCGATGCTAAGTTCCTCCCTTGATGTGACCATGGGCTATGTTTGTGGGCCAACTCCCTTCCCGACCTCGTGCTTCGGGACTTTCGCGAGTTCTTTCCTCCTCCCTTTCCCGATTTCCAAATCAACGAATTCTTCGGGACTAGATCTATGGTCCATGTTTCTCTGGCGATCAATGGTTGTGATCGAATTCGCGAGTCCTCCTCTCGACTTCTTCCGAAGGGCTCCTCCTCCAAAATACGTGACTCTTTTCCACGTGCCTTCCAGATCTAACGCCCTGGATTTACTTTGCTCTTCACAACCTCGTGAAGACTCTTGTTTGCTCCTGGAAAACCTTCTGATGCTCCTACTCCCGAGCTTCTCAATATTCTACCACCTGTATTCTCCTCGACGATGGAGGATTTCTCCGCCTTTGGGACTTAGTTAAGTCCTCGACTCCTTTTCACACTTAGCGCAAATTCACCTTTCGAAACTTAGGTTGTTCTCGAAGTACCTTTTGCACTCCTTGCAGAAATCTGTGAAACTCTCCTAGGACTTTGCTCAACTTGAAAACCTTCAAGGTTCTCAGTTCCTTCGCAAGTTTTCCTTGCCCTCCTGTCAACTTCTCGCCCTTCTTCTTGAGTTTGTAAGGTGAACTTACAACACCTTAGGCGCACTCCTTGCGCTTGGCTCAATTCTTCGAAGGCTTCTCCCTTAGCCTTATGGAAAGGTTTAAGGCATCTCCTTTCCTTTGTCGACGCACTTCTTGCAAATCCTTCCTTCACCAGAATGTTCAGCAATTATAAGATTCTCCAACACTTTCAACCATGTTGTTTCTATGCGTGCTCACACTAGCTCGATGCCCCCCTGGCAGACTGTTTCAGAGTGTTCAGTAAATCTGAACCGTGATTCTCCCTACACAGTATGTACTTCCAAGGTACTTAACCACCTTGAAATTTCTCCCTAAGTCTGTAAATTAATCTGGTGTTCCCTCCTGGCAACTTCTCTTCTGACTCCACTGAGTTCAGACACACACCCCTTGCATCGGCTCACAGAGTTTCCTCTCTCTGTCGTGCACTCCTTGCACTTATCCTAGAGAACCAGACTTAAATCAACACACTCTTAGATAGAAAACAATATCCCTATCCCTGCAGACGATTTCTAACATTCATCTACAATTCAAATGCATGTAAAATACATTCATAACACACCACCCATTGAACAGAAAGATAAAACAGGAAAACTATCATTTTATATTAATGGTAGAATGTCAAATTACAATAGTAGAGTCTAAGTTGCAACTGAGTCTCGTCTCTCTGCATTTCTCTCCCTACAACATGACTTATCCAACCCGATCAACCAACCCAACTCTACTTTGCTTACAATACAAAGATTTATACAAGAGGGGCTCTATGAGCTTCGCTTGCAAGCTAATTTAGTGGTGTCGAATCACCATTCAAACACCTATCAAAAGGGTAAATTACAATGATGGAAATCTACTCCAAATCGGATGTAGATCCCTTTTGTCGTCAGCCTATTAATGGCAACCTTATCTCAGCTTGTGAGAAAGCACGATTTGGCTCTTCCAGCTTGTCTTCAATTAATGCTTGGATCACGCCCTGGATTCTCGAGGCAAAATGAGAGAACGACGCCTCTCCTTGCTTGAATGCACACCACGCCTGTTAATTAGCTGGCGCGTACTGAGGTGGAGCGATGCTCCTACATCACCATGGTTATATGGAGCTAGTGCCAATTGGGATAAATATTGGGTTTAAGACCAAGTTCATATCCCTTAGCACATGGGAAGTGTGGAGCGTCAGTTTGCCAAAGGTCCTATGATGGATAGTGAGCGCTAGAAGTAGAAACACCAAGGTGCTAGGAGAAGGAAGAAGACTTGTATGAGATTCATGAATTTCCTATGAAATTCATAGAGACGAGTTCTAAAGGCGATCCAGGGATTATGGGGAGATTGGATATGAACCAAGGTGTCGTGAACAAGGGTATATGTTGAGTTTTGATGCTTCCATGGACGTTCCAGTCCATTTCATGGGTCCATAACCCACAGGTCTGAAGATCGAATTTAATGATCCTAAGGACCATAATATTGGTCTTATCAATTAAGTATCAAGTCACAAGATCCGGTACTTATTATGATGTCATCTTTTAAAATATGATTAATTCTTTTACATTTGGTTTTTAAAATACATTTTATGTTTTGAGGTCTATTTTTTATCTCAAACTCCCGAAACGATTCTATTTGGATAATTTACTTTACAATTTTGTCCCCACTTCAAATAGAATGAAGTGGACATATTTTACAATAATAATATTACAATTTCATTTCTTCATCCACATGTTTTCTTTCTCCCTAATTTTTCCTTATGTGTTTACCAATTACAATCAAGAACTTGAACATGTAGACTTCTTCTTTCATGTTTTGGATGGAGATGGGTAAATTTTCATTCTTCTTGATTTGTCCTTTTGTGAGCTTCCTTGAATTGAGAAAGTTTAGTCTCTTGCACACCTCCTTAGCTTGTTCAACTTGTCTTGAGTTTTCTTTTTCAATCTCTTCCTTTGAAAGTGCAAGTGGCCAAAGAACTCTTTTTTCACTTATTTAAAATCTACAAAACAACATGAAACAACTTCAATATGATGATGATAAAACTGATGATGATAAAACTTGATAAGTAATTAATTTCTTGAATCTCTCCACATAAGGAACAGATGAGTGATCTTGCTTGAAATTTGAAAATGTGTAAAAGCAGTAATTTTACTCGTGGATCAATCTATGAAGATCCTTAATGGCTTCCAATAAAAACCATATTCAAGCTTTTTCTTCAGAAAATCTGCTCAATAAAACCATAAACCTATGATCTCTCAGTTATATGGATTTTTTTGTGAAAAAATGAGAAGTTCTTTATAGTTTGAAATCATAAGGATCGTGTAAGCTTTGAATCAGGAATGTTTTCTTCATTTAAAATCAATAATCATTCATTCAATAAGACAATTTCCTGTGGTCAAAATGTCATTGCAAAATGTAAGCATGCTATTAAACTTTCACTGCAAACTCATCCTAAGTATAGCTGCCATGTTTATGTAATATCTGGTATTAAATTTGGGCTGTGGCAAAGTTGAAACGTGTTCCTTATATTGCATAAAAGCTTTCTGCCCTGCAGTTTGTTTTTAAATTCTAAAAATCAAAATGTTTAATCAAGGAAATTAATGTCCGAGGATGGTTTCTGTTGTAAAATTATTTACTTCTTTGCTTCGGATCTCAGCAATTGTAATGCAAGAATGAACTTTGATTTCCTTCCTCCATCTCACACACAAATTTCCTGTAAAGATTTAAACCACCAAAAGCAAAAGGAGAGTAGTAACGAAGAAAAGCAATTGCTTCAGCACAAATCCTCTATGATCCTTTTCTTACCATAAACAAATTTAGAGATGAAAATCAGATGCAAAAGGAGTATGTCATGAAGATTCCTCAAGAATTTATACCCTCTCGCTCCCAGTTCGAAGAAGAATGTTTCAAACCCGTAGGCAAATTTTGAGCTTCTTTAACAATGCATTCCTGCAAGATTGATTTTTCATGTTTTGGCTACCTTCTCTTAATGGGAACGATGGCACATCTACTTCTGTCGAAGTTGGAATAATGTAGAAATTAGTTGTAATAATAATTTTCATTAGAACTAAAAAAAAATTATTATGCCAATAAAAATCTGAATTAGTTGTAGAGTGTCTTATCTATTATTAGAGTTTTAGATACATAATTCATAAACTTAAAAAAATTCGTGAAGCAATAATATAACAAAAATATTTTGTGTGTATGTGAAAATGTCTTTTCTCTAATTTCCAATTTGGTATCAGAGCAGGTGCGACCCTGACTCTCTCACTAGAGGGGCTATGAGCATGCCAATTTTGCAAGTTTAAAGGTTCTGTACATAGGTTAGTGGGTGAGAGTGCTTAGTTTCGGCGTGAGTAATTGTTGTACATAGGTTAGTGGGTGAGAGTGCTTAGTTTCCGTGTGAGTGATTGTTGGAGTATTGAATTTGATAGTTTCTTGTGTGTCTTGCTGTGCGTAATTGTGACAAGGAATTGTTGTCAGCCAGAATGCAAAATTGTTGTCCAAGGGGGAGAGTAGAGATTTGCATTGCTTAGAAGGAAGACATTCAGATAAATCTGGACAGTGCAAGATTGTGTTGTTGTGTGCATTAATATGCATGGATTTTGTGTGCTGCGAGGATCATAATAGTTTGAATCCAGATTATGAAATTTCATGTTGCGCTTTCCAAGCTCATGAAGGCGTGTTCAATACTGGCCTAGCTAATGTTGTTTGGCGTGAAGAGACTACCAGATTGTAAATGGAAGTGAAAGATAGGTTTATATTATTTGTGTGAAAGTGGTCGAGGGGTCCACTCATTTGGCTGGGGATGTTTTTCGATGAAAATACATTTTGTTGGGCAGAACCTTGCGGTCTGCCTTAATCATGTTTTTCACCGCAGTAATTTCCTGGTACTCCAGGAGCATTTGGTTGATCTGGACTTTGTTGATAATCATAGCGTGGTTGATATTGGATGTGCAAGTTTGTGGTATCCTATATAACTGGTGAATATCCAAATGGCCATGTATTCATACATGGTGGAAATTGAGGTCAAAAAGCGTCAATTCTAAAGTACGTCAATAATGGTCATAAGCTTTTGTATTTTAAATGAGTCAAATGAGAAGCTGGAAAGTGTGGTGAAGAAAAGAGAGAAACTGTGAGATTGTAGAGTGGGTGTAAGTGCTAATAAAGACAAGCCAGACAAAGAATCAACAAAAATAATATTGTAATTTGTGATTTAGTATTGTAAGTTTTGTAATGTAGCTTTTACCTCTACCTAATGTGTTGTGTATTGTAGAAAACTAATTTCTCCATTAAAGGAGAGTTGGAATAATGTAAAAATTAGTTGTAATAGGTTTTTATTGCAACTGCAAGAAGTTATTATTGAAATAAGAATTTGAGTTGGTTGTAGGGTGTCTTATCTATTATTATAATTCTAGATCCACAATTCATGGATCTAGTGAATTCTATTATTCATATGAATATGTAACTTGTGTGAAGCAATGATATGAGAAAAATATATTGTGTGTGTGAAAATGTTTTTTTCTCTAATTTCCAATTCGGGGAGCTCAAAGTCTCCTCCCAAAACACTGTGCACTCATCCCTAGACTGAAAACATTGTTGGAATATATAATTCTTATTTATCTAATATGTTTGCTAATGTATTAAGAGGTAGAGCTAATCTCTACGTGAGTTGTGTGATCCTATTCTTAAGAGGTTGTTAGAGAGTTGGATTGGTGAGATCCTAGTTTGGTGTGTGGTTGAGATATTCTCTCAACCTCTCTAGTTATCTTTGGAATAAATTAGAACTGATAACAACCTATGCACTCTATATAATAGAGTTCAATGTATTGATATTTAACAAGTAGTTGAATATTTTTTGTTTTATCACTCTACTCTCCCATTTTATCATGGTATCAGAGCTTCAGGGTTGGGCATAGCTCCCTCACAGGACCCTCAGTTCCTTTTGAGTTGAATGCTTATGGTATTTGCTTATTCTGGGGATTAGGTTTTGGGTAATTGGATTTATTATTTATTACTATTAGTGCAGTCATGTACAAGAACTAGCTGCAGGAGCTTTCTCAAAGGAGTTGTTTCAATTTTCCTTCGTATTTTTGCATACAAGAGGGTCCCGATCACGCCCCTCGTTTCAAGGTAGTGGTCACATTCAATGGCGAAACCTTTGAAAGCCCCAAATTTTACACCACATTACGCCAAGCCGAGCACGCGGCTGCGGAAGTTGCTCTTGGTACTATGCTGAGAAGAGGCCCCTCACAGTCTCTCGCTGCAAGAATCCTAAATGAAACTGGAGTGTGCAAGAATCTATTACAGGAGATCATCTGTTGTTGGAATGAGAGAGTGTTGTTGATGTGGAGACGTGTATAAAATCCCTAACAATGAGAAAGGGACGTATTTATTATGTGAATTCAAATTCAAAGTAGCCAATGAACTAATTGATGCGATGTCTAATCATTTGTTGAGTTGTGGAGCCCCATGTGAAGAGAAGTGATTGCAGTGAGGAGGAGCCATCCTTTAGTGTTCAGGACTGTGAAGAAGCAAATTTGTGTGTTCAGGAGTTGAAATGG
>ML777039.1:174406-195920 GCA_009831015.1 Picea engelmannii | reverse complement strand
TCAAGCCTCCTATCAATAGGATAAAATACTGGGATAAAGCTATGAAAAGGGAGCTGAAAGAAATTGTCAAAGAGGCACATTAGATGCATCATCGTGGATTTGTCTCAAATATGTCCCCATTGATTGTTTACGATTCCTTCTAGAAGTTGGTGTTTTTTGTATTAAAGAGACCTCACTCTCGCACACCTAGTCCTGGCAAACCTATTGATCATATTTTCCATTTTCACAAGGAAATTTGCAAGGATCTTGAATACTTGTATGTTGAGTCAGTTAGGCTTAGAGATTGTGATTATACATTCCTACGACAATTCACCAAACACTATTGTCTTATGTGGAGCTTGTATCGTGCTCACAACAATGTTGAAAATGAGATAGTATTTCCAACCTTAGAGGCCAAAGAGGCTCTTCACAATGTGCATCATTGGATCCACATAGAAAAACATATCTTCTGCAAAACCTTATGAATAGTCATTAGATAGCTACGCAGCAATTGTTGCCTTGGCCAGAAGGTAGTGATGTGGGAAAGAGATGATTTGCATGAAGTGTTGGTGTATCCAGCATGTTGCACCAAGTTGTGATTCTCCTTCTTGCAAAGGGTTATCAATGGCAAGCTATTTATGTGGTATATGAAAATTCTTTGATGATGAGAGGAAAGTATAAAATTGTTGTAACATACCCAGCCACCCACAAGCTGGGGTATGCTACCTTCAAGCCCGCCCTTGGACTTATTTCTCTTACTGATACCTTTTTAAAATTTAAGGATGCATAAAAGGAAAGACTTTAACGACATGCACAACAATAGTCATCAAGCATGCATAGTCTAAAGATTCAATTAAATGATACTTAAATATACATCGGAAATACATTCATATACATGCAAATGATATCATAACAGAGAGCACTTATATTTTATGAAAAATGACACCAACTGACTGCAAACCAAGGACGTTCCACCCAACCGTAGACACTACTGTCCCAAATCTCAACAACAACGTCACCCCCGAGCCAGGGCTATGAATCCACAAGGACAGTTCTAGAGTGTTACTTGGCTTCCCAAACCATTCAGCACCCCAACTCTCATAGCAATCCAAGTACCCAGCTCTCTTCTACCCAGCTTGCACCACCCGAGAGAACGGACCTCCACCCTTCTCTGCCACGCAGTCCCTCAGGAAATCATTCTCCTTATTCGAGCTCTAGCGCAACTGGTCCAGAATATCAATGCTGGAACTCTCAGGACTCGCATCTGTGAGCAACGTTGGACACAGGGCAGCGCATCTCATACATCCAGGCCTCAAATCACTGTTGGATCACACCAGCGACCGTTATAGCCAACTATCATGTGGCTAATATTCAACAGTTTGGCTCCCTTTCCCAAGCCAAGACGTCGATGAGGATGGATCAATGAATGGGTGAGTGAGTGCATGAAAGTGTGTGAGGGAAAATGAATGAGCATACAGGGAATCAGTGAACAAGCCATTAGTCAAACCCCCCCATCAGACCAGAGGTGGGTTTAAATAACTTCATGGGGAATCAAGAAACTCCTAGCCTTCCCCAAGAAGATCACGTAATTGATACCCTCCCTTAGGAAAAAAGAGTAATTAACATAGGAATAAACACTTAGCCCCTCAAGCCCCCTCTCTTGTGGAATCATAGCCCCCTATAACTCTAGTTCTTGTCCGTCTAGCAGCCAACCATGTATTTATTATTAATAATGATAAAAACATTACATGTCTTGGGCACACTAGCCTTTTAATAATTGTTTGGGCACCCTGGCCTCTCAGCATTGTAACAATACATTATTTAAAAATGGGGGTTCAAACCTAGGGTGTTACATCCTCTCCCCCTTATTTTGGCACTGTCCTCAGTTCATATACCAAATAGAGATCAAAATCTCAAATTTATTCAAAAAGTTGTGGGTACTCTACCCACATGGTATCTTCATGCTCTCAGGTAGCATCTTCAGGACCGTAGCAGGTCCACTGAACTTTAACCAACTCTATAAATCGATTATGGAGCATTTTGACTTTTCTGTCCAATACCCGCACTGGTTGAACCTAAAAATCTCCCTCGGTCTCTACCTGAATCAGATGCCAATCAATAACATGGTTAGGGTCATGCACATATTTCTTTAGTAAAGATACATGAAATACATTATGCACATTCATGGAAGCAGGCAATGAAAGCATGTATGCAACTGGCCCTATTTTGTCCAATATTTCAAATGGACCACAGAATCTAGCTGCCATCTTTGTACAACTACCCAATTTCAATGATCTTTTCTTGGGCTTCACTTTCAAAAGTACATGCTCCCCTACTTTAAATTCTCTAGATGTCTTGTTCTTGTCTGCATAAACTCTCTATCTATCCTAAGCTTCCTTTAAATTCTGCTTGATCTTAACCACCTGGTCTTCCATGTCCTTGAGAAACTCTGACCCAAGAACCACTATATATGTTGGGTTGTCCTAGCTTACTAGAGTATTTCATTTCCTACCATTCAAGGCTTCATGTCCCACTTAGATGGTTTATCCATCACATACATTCTCAACATATCTTCAATTATTCGATTGACTCTCTCTATTTGCCCATCTATTTGGGGATGATATGTCTTGCTAAAGTTAATATTTGTGCCAAATCCTTTAAACAATCCCCTCCAGAAATTGGAGGTAAACTTTGTATCTCTGTCTGAGACGATTGTCCTAGGTAACCCATGCAACCTAGCAATTTCCTTCATGAAAATTTCTGCAATATTAGTCGTTGTATGTGTTGTCTTCACAGGCACAAAATGAGAAGCCTTTGTTAATTTGTCAACCACCACCATGATTGAATCATGTTGCTTATTCGTTCTGAGTAATCCTGTGATGAAATCCATGGTGATCACTTCCCATTTATTTTATGGAATTGGCAATGGTTGCAGCAAACTCGTTGGGTGCCTATGCTCAGCCTTCACTTTCTAACATTCCATACATCGAGCGATGTATTCGGCAACATCCTTCTTCATTCATGGCCAAAAGAACTGGCTTCTTACTGTTATAATTGTTTTCTGGTAACCGGGATGTCCAGCATAAGGAACATCATGCATTTCCGTCGGTACCAAATTACTCATTTCTCTGGAGCTAGGAACATAGATTCTATTTTTATGCATGAGTAATCTGTCTTCCTTTATCTCATACTCCTTTATTTTCGGTTGTACATCTCCTTGTTGTAAGCTTTCCTTTACCCGTAGGTAATGCTGGTCTGTAACAAGACCATCTAAAATTCTACTCTTCAAGTCCGACTGATGCGTACTGACAGCATTATCATGCATGGTATGCACTCCTCTACTAAGTGCATTGGCAACTTTATTCTCCTTGCCCTTGATATGCTTGATAACGAAGTCATATTCACTTAAAAATTCCAGCCATCTTGTTTTCCTATCATTTAATGTTGGTTGTTCAAAAAGATACTTCAGGCCAATGTGGTTTGTAATTAATTCGAATTTATTCCCCATGAGATAATGTCTCCAAATCCTCAAGGCGTGAACAATGGCAGCAAGTTCCAAGTCATCCGTGGTATAGCTCCTCTCATGTTCCTTAAGCTTTATGGACTCATATCCAATGACATGTTCATTTTGCGTGAGGACTCCCCCAAGTCCTTCCTTACATGTGTATGTACATACCACAAAACTTTCATTTGGGTCAACAATATTTAACACAGTTGCACTAGTAAGTAATTCCTTCAACAGATTAAAATTATTTTCACACTTGAGTGTCCATTCAAATTTAGTTCCCTTCTTTTGCAAAGAAGTGATGGGATGAGAAATCTTAGAGAACCCTACTATGAACCTTCTGTAGTAACCATCTAATCCCATAAAAGATCTGACGTCTGACACTTTTCTGGGTGTTGGCCACCCTCTAATGGCTTCGATCTTCTCTGGATATACTATTATGCCCTGCTCTGAAATAATGTGTCCCAAGTAATGTTTCTGTTTTTTATAAAAAGAACACTTACTCAACTTGGAATACAATTGATGTTCTCTCGGTACTTGCAATACCAGTCTTAAGTGATGTTCATGCTCCTCTTCAGACTTAAAATAGATAAGTATGTCATCCAGGAATACTATGACAAACTTATCCAAATAATTTATGAATATGCCATTCATTAAGCACATGAAGACAGTTGGTGCATTTGTTAGTCCAAAGGGAACCACTACAAATTCATAACACCCATACCTGGTCCGAAAGGTTGTCTTATGAATGTCTTCTTCCTTGATTCTTACCTGATGGTATCCTGCCCTCAGGTCAATCTTTGAGAATATCTTTGCTCATCTTAGCTGATCAAAGAGGTCATCAACTCGGGGTAGAGGATACTTGTTCTTTATAGTGTACTTGTTCAACTATCTGAAGTCAATACACAGCCTCAAGGTTCCATCTTTCTTTTTGACAAAAAGTATTGGTGCTCTCCAAGGTGAAACACTTGGACGTATGTACCCTTTCTTCAACAATTCCTCCAACTGCATTTGTAATTCCTTTAACTCTGGTGTGGTCATTATGTAAGGTGTTTTTGACATCAAGGCAGCTCCTGACACTAAATCAATTGAGAAATATATCTCCCTTCTTGGTGGCAATCCGGGTATTTCTTGGAATACATCCTCAAATTATTGTAGTACCAAGAAATCTTTGAGGCTTGTCCCTTTTGTATTATCTGGCTCTTCCACATGAGCTGCATACAATTGACATCCTTTCCTAAAACATCATTTTAGTTGTAAGGCTAAAATCTCCCTTATAGCTATGGGTCTTGGAACTCCTTTCATAGTGTTATGTTTTCCATTTCCATCAAGACATGTAAATGTCTTGTTATGACAATCTAGGACAGCATGATGCTTGTCCAACCAATTCATTCCAATCAGAATATCATAAGACCCTAATGGTATGATATTTAGATCCATACTAGTATTCATGCCATTAAGACTTATGGAACAACTTCTGACCATATTATGGATTATTCTTTTGGTTCCAGTGGCTAATTGAACCAAAATTATTTTTCCAAGTTTACTTTTATCCAAGTGTAATCTATCCACTATCTTGGGATCAATGTAACAATGAATTTCTCCTGAATCAATCAAAATAGAAACAGGTTGATTTATGATCTTACCTTCCACCTCGATCAAATTGGATCAGTACTCTACTTGTCGGTCATTCAAGGCTACATAGATTCTTCCCATATCTTCGACTATTGTAGCCTCTTGGATGTTGTGCACAGTCTTCACTCTGTCMTTTCTGTGTGGGAAATCCTTGTACAGGTGATCTTCCTTGTATCCCCARCATTGGATTGGTGGTCTTCCCCTTTTTCCCAAGGAATCTTCTTTCTTGAAATCTCCCTTAGCATACTGATCTTGATGATTTCTATTAGGTTTATTCGTATTGGAGGAAGGTTTGAATCCTTTCCTCCTCTGATCGRACTTTGCATTTTTCTTGTCCTTCCAAGATTTTTGCAGAKATTCTCTTCCCTGGCCTTGCTCATACAGGTATTTAGCCTTCCTGATGGCTTCAGTCAAGGTCTTGGGCTCATCATACTTGATCTTTTCCTTATAAAAGGTTGGCAGTCCACCTAGAAATCTATGTGTTTTCACTTTCTCATCACCAATGAACCTTACATACTTTAACAATCCCAACAAATTCTTCTTGTACTCTGTCATAGTCATGCTTCCCAACCTGAGTTCAAAGAACTCCTTCATTTTCTTGTCATAGAAATTCTCTGATAGGTACGCCTTCTGGAAGTACTTCTTGAACTGCTTCAGAGTGATCCTACTCTCATTAATGTGCTCCACTTACTTCAGTTGGTCCCACCACATTGCATCTTTCCCGTGTAAATGGTAGGTGGCAATCCTGGCTTCCAGATTTGATGAATAGTTATGCAACTAAAAATATCTCCTGAGCCCAAGCAACCATGCTTCAGCATCATCTTCCCTTTCTCTTTCACCCTCAAAGGAAGGTGGCTTGATCTTCCTCATCTCTCCTTGCAAACTATCTACCTCTTGTTTCCTCCTTTGGTGTCTGACAGGAGACACCTCTGGACTGCTTACGGGATCATCCGCTGCATAAAACTTTCTTTCTGAGTAAGGAGGTGAATGGAGTCCATGATCTTTGCTAGCACTTCTAGAATAACCAGCTCTTCCACGATCATCCCTTCTTTCATGGCACCGGCCTTCTTCCTCTTGTCTTGAGTTTGATCCCTTCTTCGTTTGTCTCTGTAACTGATTTAATCTCTGCAACACTCGAGCATTTATCTGAATTTTATCTCTCATCAATCTCACGTTGTCTTCTTTGTAGCTCTGCACTTCCATCTTCAGGCTTCTTACCATTTCTATTAACGTTTCATGTTCTCCTTTTCCCTTGCGTCCGTTGGACTCTGTCTCTGCATTACCAACTCTGGTATTTTGGCCTTCAGCCTCCTTATCATGACTAGAGGCTCCCTCGCCTTCTTCTATTTCCTCAATACACATCCTGGGCTGATGTGCTTAAACCCGTTCATTCTGCAAAATGTGCAAGTGACCATTTTGTTAGAATTATGCATACGATAAACAAAATTGCCAAACCATGCTACAGGTCTCTTTATTTTTTTTGTTCATGGAGATTATATCCCCATTCTCTGAAAATAACAGTGTCTTGTTATCCTTGGCTGACACAGAATTCCATCATGTGCAAGCACTTCGTTCAAACCACCTTCCCAGGTGACCACGACTAGAAACCACGGCTAAATCCTTCCTTAGCACTTTTATGTCTCAAAGACAACTAATTCGTCCCTTAGCCCTCCTTCACTCAACTCTTAATCTTCATATGACCATGGCCATGACCCTGCGCTTAGCTGAAAAAATGCTTGTCTAGAGCTTCGGGACTTTGGAACTTTCAGCCATGACCGGATCAACGTTCCTCATCCTCTTTCACGATCAATGATCAAGATCCACTTCGGGACTCTGCACTTTGGGAGTCTCAACTTTCCTCGATTACCTCCTTCCGGGATGCTTTTACCTAGATTTCATGATCTATCGATGGGTGTCCTCCCAAAGATCAGTGGCTGTGAATAGCTTCGGATCTTCAGGCTTCGGAAGTTTCAAACTTTCCCCTTGCACATTCCCCGGAGTGCGTTTACTAGAAGTCGACGATCCTTCGACATGTGTCTTCTAGAATCAATGGTCGATATGTACTCCGGACTTCGAGAGTTTTCGACCCAACACAACCTGTCACATCTTTCCCCACTGGAGTGCCCGGTCTCCAGACTGCATGATCTTTCGCCACGTGGTGAAATACTAGAAGCAAACACATGGCCCAATCGGGCAGGTGACACGTGTCATGTTCTAACAAAAATTTCAATACTCCATATGCTCAAAACTTATTGACACGTGGCACACATTCCATGTGTCCATGTCATCCCAGGTGACATCCGCAAGCTACATCACTTTGGGAATTCCAGGATCCACATCACCTCTAGGTGACGTCATCATGCCCCATCACTTCGGCTCTTCGGGCTTCGGGACTTCGGGAGTTTCCATAATGGCACACTACCAATTCTCCCAAAATTTGAATTCCCAAACTAGACAATCTGTCGCCATGTGTCCTCCTAGATCGGACGACTAAGATTCACTTCGGGTCTTCACCCGGAGTCCACGAATCAGCACCATGTGTCCTCCTTAATCTGATGGTTGAGGCTTACTTCGGGTCTTTGGACTTCGAAAATCTCAAACTTCAAAACTTATCTGGCCCCACTGGCTTTTATCCGAAGCTCGCTATCTACTAACGCGTGTCTCCCACGGATCGATGACTATGATTTCTTCGAGTCTTCGGATTTCGGAAATCTCAACCCTCAAACTTCATTTTTCCCCGAAGTGCGTGGATTTTTTCCGTGTGTCCTCCTGGATCGGACAGTTGTGATTCACTTCGGATCTTTGGTGTCCGGAAATCTCAATTCTCAACTTTTCCTTGCTCGCCTTTTCTCGGAGTGCTTTCACCCGGAGCACACGATCGGTTGACGCGTGTCTTCCTACAGATCGACGGTCCCCGACTACTTCTTCTCTTCGGAGGTTCGTCGCTCAAGTACTAACATGTCACATCATTGCATGCCTTTCAATTTGCGGGGTCACGCATCAATGGTTTGGAGTAACCCGCTTTTTGCCCCGCAATTCTCCTGACGCTGACACGTAACCCCTCGGTGAAACTGTGGTTTGTATTGTGGGACTGCCTTGGGGAATTCTCTCCCATGCAACTTGGTTCCCCGCAATGCCTCATGTCCGTTGATATCTCTCTCCAATGGGATCCAACGGTTGGGACCTTAACCCTTGCTTCATTTTTATCAGACGACCCATGTTCACCTGTCCTTCGATCCAACGATCATGGATCTCTCTTGATCCTTCAATGGCGATCGCTCCCGAATTCGAAGAGGGACGGTTACGATCCTTTGAACCCCTTACAATGGGTCTCTGACATTCTATATCCTGCATAGATTCTGCAACGCCATTCCTCCTGATCTTTTCAACTTCACAGTCAAAATTCGATCTGTAACCACGAGACTCTGGCCAACAGACCCAGCCCATACTAACCCAGTGTTTCAACCAGAAGCTCTGATACCAACCTATAACATACCCAACCACCCATAGGCCAAGGTTCGCTACCTTCAATCCCACCCTTGGAATTCTTTCTCTTACTGATACCTTTTTAAAATTTAAGGATGCATAAAAGGAAAGACTTTAATGACATGCACAACAGTAGTCAGCAAGCATGCATAGTCTAAAGATTCAATTAAACGATAATTAAATATACAGCGGAAATACATTCATATACATGCAAATGATACCATAACAAAGAGAACTTATCTTTATGAAAGATGACACCAACTGACTGCAGACCAAGGACGTTCCACCCAACCGTAGACACTATTGTCCCAAATATCAATAGCAACATCACCTCCAATCCAGGGCTATGAATCCACAAGGACGGTTCCAAAGTGTTACTTGGCTTCCCAAACCAGTCAACACCCAAGCTCTCACAGGCTTCCCAACTCTCACATCAATCCAAGTACCCAACTCTCTTCTACCCATCTTGCACCACCCGAGAAAATGAACCTCCATCCTTCTCTACCATGCAATCCCTCAGGCAGTCCTTCTCCTTATTCGAGCTCCAGCGCAACTGGTCCAGAATCTCAATGTTGGAACTCTCAGGACTCGCAGTTGTGAGAAATGTTGGACACAGACCAACGCATCTCAGACATGCAAGCCTCAAATCACGGATGGATCACACCAGCGACTGCTAAAACCGACTATCCTGTGGCTAATCTTCAGTAGTTTGGTTCCCTTTCACCAGCCAAGATGTGGATGATGATGGATCAATGAATGGGTGAGTGAGTGCATGAAAGTGCGTGAGGGAAAATGAATGAGCGTACAAGGAATCAACGAACAATCCATCAGTCGAACCGCCCCATCAGACCAGAGGTGGGTTTAAGTAACTTCGTGGGGAATCAAGAACCTCTTGACCTTACCCAAGAAGCTCACATAATCGATCCCCTCCTTTAGGCAAAAAGGGTAATTAACATAGGAATAAACACTTAGCCCCTCAAGCCCCCTCTCTTGTGGAATCATAGCCCCCTATAACTCTAGTCCTTGTCCATCTAGCAGCCAGCCATGTATTTATTATTAATAATGATAAAAACATTACATGTCTTGGGCACACTGGCCTTTTAATAATTGTTTGGGCACCCTGGCCTCTCAACATTGTAACAATACATTATTTAAAAATGGGGGTTCAAAACTTGGGGTGTTACAATTTTCCTCTTTGCAACCTATGTCGCATTGGGAAGCGGCTTGGTATTGATTATTTCCATTTCATAAATTGTAATTTATGCATGTCAAAGACTCTCTCGGTGCACAAATTTCATGAGAAGGCTCTGAAAGTGAACCGTCCTATTGGCCATGAGTTTATGTTTACATCTAGTGATGAAGTAAAATCCCTTCGTTATGGACACGTAATTCATTCAGCTTGTTTCCATGCATATACTTGTAGTCATTATACATTCTCGATTTGTCACGATTCATTGGGAGACGTGATTGTGTATTTTGGAATGCTTGATCCCTCATTTAGATTTCATGTACTATTACATAAATTTTTAATGAGGAGAAGTCTATTTGGCCAAGCTATTTTATAAAGAGCATCAATTCTCGTGTTGGATGTATTGTGGACTATTCCTTTGTGCATTGGTTCGATACTTGGGTTGTGTAAGGATGTACTTCATGTTGCAGACTACTCTTATGTATGATTATTGTTTTTGTTCTTCAGAGAATATTTGTCTAAAATCGTGGACAGAGAACCGTAAATTATTGTTTAAATCCTAGATTGTTATGTATTTGTAGTTGTTTATTCATATTCATGTTGTGATCTCTAATATTTGTGAACTATTTCATGGGCCCTTGACAGTATTATGGTTGGTTATATGTTTACTTTTTGGTTACCTTAGTTTCACCTAGACGCATGCATCTTAAATTTGTTGCATTTCATTCTTTATATTAGAAACCTTCATCGGTGGACTGGGCCACAACTAATAAACCCCAAACTAGAAATGGTTGTCAATCCATAATTTGAATGGGTTCCATATTCAAAATGGTGAGAAATCCAATTGGGAATTCTTATCAGGGGTAACCCATGCTCTTGACAAAGGGAATTTTTCCTGCGTCAACAAGAGTGAACTCATGTGTGAGTTGCACTATAATAGAAAGTGATTGCTACTATTTTCCTAGTAGTTTTCCTAGAAGTGAGTTCCCTTGAGTTTCCTAGTAATGAGATTGTTGGTTAATTTTGCCAAAGAGACCCTAATAAATGAATGGGATTCCTAATGTACTAAGAGCAATGAAGGGGTACATTCCTTGGGTTGGGAAAGTTGAGAGAAGGAGAGCTAGTGGAAAATCAGGATAGTTGTAGGAGAATACTAAGGGGTTGTGGGTTTTTCTAAGCTATGAGTGGACATTGAGAGACCACCCTCTTTTATGGATTGCTAGCCCCAGCTCGAGGGTGATTTTTTGTTGATATTTGGAATAAAAAGTCTATGGTTGAGTGGAACATCTGTCCCAAGTAGTTGGTTGCAAAATAATTTTTAAAATATAAGTGTTTTATCTTGTTTCTGTGTTGCATTATGAGTTTAATCGTTGTGTATTAACTCTCTATTTGAGAACGATTTATGTGTTGTTGTATTTCAGTTTATTAGGCACATTTTATGTTATTTTAGAATCGTGTAAATGCATCTAGTTCATGGTATCAATATGGTTAAAATTGTATGTTTTCTTGTAGCTGGTAATCTACAGTATTAGTTAGCAGAAAATTTTCATTTTATGAGTATTTTCGCACGTAATGGATCTTAGTTGGGCTGGGGAATATTACAGTTGTAGTAATAAATATCAATCTTTCAAAAGCATATGCTCCATCTTATTGGCTTTATCTTAGGTTGCTTCTCCTTCACATGGGTTTTCAATTGCCATTGCTTAAGTGGATATTGTCTTGTATCACCCCAACTTCTTTCGTTGTCCTTATCAACTGTAACTCGAGTTTGAACTTCTTCAAACCATCTCGAAGTCTTTAGGAAAGGATGCCCCCTATAACCATATTTTTTCTTATTGGTTATGGAAGGACTCAATTTGGCCATTTCAAAGATAAAATGAGTGAAAATACTTCAAGGGGTGCGCATTGGTAGGACGAAACAATTTACACATTTGTTGTTTATTGATGATGCCCTACTCTTTTTCTATTGTCTGGAGATAGATGGGAGAGTGATTAAATAATTGTTGGATATTTGTTTTCTCATTGTAGGTATGACAATCAACATAAGAAAATCTTCCATTTATTTCTCAAATATTGAAGCTGAAACTTGGAACAACATGGTTGATCTCTTAGCCTTCCCAACATTTGAGCTAGAAGATGGACTGAAATATCTTGGTTTCACATTAAAGAAAAATAAATATGGGATATCTAATTGGAAATGGTTGTTATCTAAGGTAGAGAAGAGTGTAACTTTTTGGTGCAATAGGTGGATATCGCAAGGAGGTCGTCTAGTGCTCATAAAGTTGGTTATTGAAGCTATCCCAATATACTAGCATTTATTGGCATACATCCAAAATGCATTCTTCTAAATATTTGTAAGCTCTACTTTAATTATCTATGGAAAGGGAAAGGGGAGTACTTGGCCTCACACCTGGTTAATTGGAATATTTTATTAGTCCCTAAGGGACATGGTGGCTAGGGACTAAAATATATATGTGTTTTTTGGAAAGCACTCGCCACCAACTCTCTCTTGATTTTCCTTACTCGTGATAGCCTGTGGCAAAGAATTATGAAAGAAAATTATATAGCACCTGGCATGATACTAAATTGGATTTGTAAACCTCAAAAGAGTATCGAGGGTGTCTCAAATTAGTCGAAATCTATGACACTGGATTTTTTTATTATAGGGAGGTACATGGCATGGATGGTAGGTTTGGGTGCCCAAGTCAACATTGGCAATGATGTTATTGTCGTTTGTGGGATGAATATCTTTCTCCAAGAGGATATGGTAGAATAATTTCGAGTATCGGGGTGATGTACACTAAATAGAGTAGGAAATCATGAAAAATTCATTTATCTGGAGTCAAGGTTGCCTCAATGCTCAGACACTAGTGTTGGAAATGGACTAACATTAATTTTGGCAATTGTTCACCAATGAATTTGTAAAGGATCATATCCATCTATCTAAGAACAATGATGAGCTAGCTTGGGTGTATAATCCAGTTGAGGGTCAGTATATGACTAAGTTAGGTTCCCTATCCATTTAGTGGTTGATTCCAACAAACAGTCCATGGTGGCCGAGGAAGATTTGGAAAATCAAGGGTCCACTAAAGAGGGTGATCTTATTTTGGCTAGTTTTGAAAGAACGAGTTCTGACATGGGACAATCTCCAAAAGAGGAATAAAATCGGTCTCGATATCTATAATCTATGCAAAAAAAAATGGAGAATCAAATGTTCACCTCTTTCTATAGTGCACTTACACTAGACAAGTTTTGTCTAATATTGAAGTACAACTTTAGGTGGATCATCTTTGGGATGGGAATTCCTTGGTGGACTACTTTCAAGTTTATTACAGTAGGAGATCTTTGAAATCACTCCATGTCTTACCTATTCTGGTAGGATGGGGAATATAGTTGGCGCACAATGCTAGTTTTTTTTAGGATACTCTTTGTCCCACTTATGAAGTGTCATAGCATATTCTGGATCTCTTTACTTGTTATAAGCCCAATAGTTCTGTGAAGAAATCACTCTAATTGGAAGAGCTTAATATTGACAAAACAATTCCTTGGGGATTTTTTGACAAGGCCAATCAAGGGCAAGATCAAGCCTGCATGTTGGGCTTTGTTTTGCATTTCTCGGATACTCACTATATTTTAGGCAAAGAAAACTTGGGCCTTGGTACCAACTATCGGGCCAAATTCAATGCATTGTTTGCACTATTAAAGTGTGCACTTGACAGGAATATCCTTGTTTTGCAGGTTTTTGGAGACTCAGAGTTAAAAATTAAATGGATGAACGATGTACACCAGTTGTCTAACTTAGGACCACTTCATCTAGCTCATCAACTGAAGTCAATCTCATAATAGTTTCAAGCACATATACTATGAATTAAATGTTGATGTTGATACACTATCCAAGGATGCATTGCTCATTGATGAGGACAAGAAGAATTTTCTAATGAACCATTGCTCCATAGGAGCGAGAAATAGTTTTGGGTCATGTAATTTTCACCTTCCAGTTTGTTTTGGCATGTTTTTGTTGTCCTTTGAAGAACAAGTGTCAGTGTTGTTCTTCTTTTTAGATTTGTTTATGTTCTGATTTTACAACATTTTAGGTTGGGCCAAACACTCTTCAGTTTGTTGGTTTTAATGTCATTAGAGTCTAGGCCCAACTTATTTTCATCTTTGATTATGAGCCAGTTTTGTCTTTTTTTGTCTAGTGAAATGGACCTAAATATTGTACATCTATTTCTTTTGAAATTAAAGTATTTTTTTGGAAAAAAATATTAAATCATATTATATATTATATTATATGGTTGATTCTTAAATTTAAATACTATAGTGTATGGTTGATGCTTTCAAGTACACTTAAAACATGATGTGTACCCGAATCTATTCTAGAACAATAACAATAGCGATACTTCCATGATGTATGTTGCATAATTGTAATTTTTTATTCGTAATTTCTAACAAAGTAAGTCATATAACAAAGTAAAATCCATAGATTCACTATTTCCACTCTACTCACGAGTCGCGACTATTTTCAAGGTCAAATAATTTTATCGAATACATAAAGGGATGTCAGATCATGTACACTCTGATGAAGTGATTCACCAACAACTCAGTCGTGTCGAAGGAGCCGAAGTTGACTAGTAGAGAGCCAAAGGTTTTGAGATATGGAGGAGAGCCAGAATGGAGGAGAACTGTAGGATTTGAGGCTCGACTCTAGCATTTTTTTGTTTCTTACTAGGTTGGTTGGGGATTTCTTATTTGGAGTTTTAGTCTAGGTCTCTAGGTAGTTATGTTATCTTTTCTTAGTTTCTTCTTTTGGAAAGGAGCCTTGGCATGTTACATGGTATTTGTTAAATCTTGCCTTAAACCTTGATTTTAGCGGGGTTCTAGTGTAATGGGGCTATTATTTGGGGTGTTTTTGGTAGAGTGTGGTTTCCTGTGTTTCTTGTTAAAAGGATTTCCAGCTTATTTTTAGCAATGGGCCAAATGAAGCTAGCCTTAACTATCTTTTCCCACCAACTTCAAGAGAAATGCATTAAAGACTTTTGGTTGGGCCCCCGAGGCACTTAAACGTTGTTTTTATTTTCTTATTTTTGGTAACTGGTCTGTTACAGATGACATTAGTGGGGATGAGTTTAGTGGAACCCAGGTGGCTTGTTAATGGCATATACTCGAAAGGCGGGTTTGGAAGACGACGTCAGTGCACTAATGGGTGAAACTGACAAGGCCCTCTGGCAGAGGGCCAGTCTTTTCAACACTACAGACACCATGGGAGTTGGTACAAATACATTAACTACTTCAACTATTGACTTGTCCTCTCAACCTTGTTCTCCTAGTAGAGGGATAAAAGGCCTTTCTCCAACACTTACATGTATTCTACTTGGTTTATCTGGTAGTCTTTTGTCTACGGCGAAGTCTGAGCCTCTGTGTGGTCAGGTAGAGGGTGAAAGGGTTTATGGCTTTCCTCTCCCGCAGAGTAAGGTGAGGAAGGCTTTAGGAACGCCTGGTGGTAGGCATAGAATGTGGAAATAAAATAAGGTGATTAAAAGGATGGTGCTAAGTTCGGACATTGGTCTTGAGGAGACATGTAGGTTAGCTTTGTTCGGGCTGATTGGCAGATTTTCATACAGTAACATGTGCAAGGTTTCGCTCCCTATATGGGTCGAGCAAACCTGGGCTCCCCTTTTAGGTTATGTGCCAGAGGTGTTATTTTAACCAAAGGTTGGTTCGGTTTCATTTTCAAAACATTGGATGATTTGGCACAGATATTGGCTAATCGGTGGTTTATTGGAGGCAACAGCCTGATGTTGAAGCAATGACGGGTAGCTTTCGACCCGATCACATAATATTTCCAGTTTCGTCACTTGTGGGTTTTATTACCTGGTTTACCTTTACAATTATGGAATGAGGGAGCCATGAAATCTATCAGAAACACATTGGGTACATGTATTATGGTAGATGGTCAGACTCTTTCGGACCCTTCCAGAAAGGTTGGGAAAATACTTGTTGAAATCGATATTCGTTGTGGGATTCCAGAGACTTTGGAAATCGAATGGAGGGGTCGGAGGGTACTACAACGGCTAGATTACCTCAGCATACCTTTCAGGTGTATCCTCTGTCGAAGTACGGGACACCTGCGGAGAGATTGTAGTGGTTGGGTGGAGGAAGAGGTGTCGGAAGATACTGCTCTGCAAAGAGAGTTTCGAGAACCCTCGTCAGAGGATGATTCTTATGGGATATGAGCACTACACTAATCGTCGGAGGTTCTAAGTCAGACGGAGTGTTTGGAGACACTATCGAGTAAGTTAAACTTCTATTGTCCTTCTCTTTTTTCATCTTTATCGTCATGGGAGAGGGATACTCTGGATGCCTCTTGTTGGTTGAAAATTTATACTTCCAAGGTTGCATGTTCCTCAGTTTTGGATGGGGAGTGTGCAGGACCCTCCTTAGTGGGCACTTTTTGACAAGGGGATAGGGATATACCTTTGGTTGAAGTGTCGGGGGTAGAGTCTTCAAGTTAAATTGTGATTCTAGTTCAAGCTATTGTTAAGGAGGTTTAACATGGCCTTCCCATCTGTCCTATTGGTCCAAGTTAGTCGGACACTTCCATCCCTTTGTCTTTGACTCTGTCTGGGGATTCTGATCGTCTACCTAGCTGTAGAGAACCAGATGAGGAGGACACTTCTTTCAATGTCATTATGGATTCTCTGATTCCTTTTATTTGAGAAACCAAGTCACATGTCCCATTACCCATCTACCTTGGAAGCTCAATTTATGGAAAATCAGCGTGTGGTGGGGAGGCCAATTCATTGATTCCTTGTGCAGAGGGGGTAGGGAAAGAGTTTGCTTGGTCGAGGGGGTTGGGTATTGAATATATCTGCTTAAGACCAGGAGAGCCCGAAAAAAAGCGAAGGTTACGACCTCCATGCCATCTGTTTCATATCCTCCTACCACTGACCGTGGGGCACTTAGAGTAATGAAATCCCTGGCAAGGGTGAAGTAATGATTTTTCTCTCCCTAAATCTTAGAGGGATTGGGGGCACCCTTAAAACAACCTCTATTCGTAGATTCTTAGATAGAACCCACCCGGATATTATGTTTTTACAAGAAACTTTGGTCCAGGAAATAAAAGGCTAGAGCATTTATGAATAACTTTCTACCATACCGGGTTTCCTATGCAGTTAACTCGACTGGTAATTCAAGCGGTCTTTTGTTTACTTGGGACCCAAAAAAAATTGACTTGGTACCTTACCTTTCCTGTGGTGGCATTTTGTTGACAGGATGGTGTATTGAAAGCAAAAGGGAGATCACTCTACTAAATATTTATGGTTCGTGCTCAGAGAGGAAAAGATTTTTGAACAATGTGGCAGAATGTGGTCTGTTATCACATAAAAATCCGGTTATTGCCGGTGACTTGAACTTTACCATATCGACGGGTGAGGTCTAGGGGGCCTTGGCACAAGCCGGGCCTTTGGCGGATTTTTTCAGAACTTTTTTACGAACCAACAGGTTAATTGATATTCAATCGGATAGGATTGTCCCTACCTGGAGAAATGGGAGGACAAGTGTTGACTCCATATCTAAGAGGCCAGATCGGGTTATGATATCATAAGATATTTTAGAAAGTGTGGGCCTCTATAGATCCTGGGTGGAGTAACCATATGTCTCTGATCATGCCCCTGTGTTATTACAACTAGAGATCACACCATTCTTTAAGGCTTATCCGTTCAAATTTAACTCACAATGGCTGAGTGAAAAAAAAAAAATTAACAGTATTGTCCACGAGGTCTAGACCAATCAGAAATTTTTAAATGAAGAAGGGAAACAGTGAAGGTTAGACTGGAAACTAAAAGAACTAAAGGCCCATACAAAAAACTGGGTAAAGGAAACCAAATGTCGAGATTTGATGCATCTTGAGAAGATGGAGGATGAAATCAAAGTCACTCTTCAAAAAATTACGGGAGGCGAGCAGTTACTAGAGGAGGAAAGACACCTTAGTAGTCTTGAACAAGAAAGAAACAAGTATTTGAAGGCAAAAGACGAACTCTAGAGACAGCGTAGCAAGGCGATTTAGATACAAAGTGGCGACCAAAACACAATTTTTTTTCACCAATTTGTCAGTTACAGAAGAAACCAGAAACATGTATGGGATATTAAATATGACACTCGGCAAATACACTCTGGTCAGGTGGAATTAAAAGAAGAGGCCGTCAATTATTTCAAAAAATTATTCAAGGCACAGGATCATCCTTCTATAACTAAACATGTCAGAGTTGCAGGCCTTTTCTCTTGATTGGTTAATGAGGAGGAAGCCAGAGTTCTACAAATCCCTTGCAACATGGGCAAATTGAAAGAGGTTTTAACACTGTTCAAAAAAGAAAAAATCCCAGGGTCGGATGGCTGGACAATTGAGTTTTTTATACATTGCTTTGATCTGGTAGGGGGTGATCTATTAGAGATGGTAGAGGAATCAAGATCTAGAGGTGTTATTGATGGTGTCCTTAACTCTACCTTCTTGGCCCTTATACCAAAAGTTAATAAGCCAACTACCTTTGGAGATTTCAGGCCAATTTCCTTGTGTAACCTCTGTTATAAACTAATCTCCAAAATTATTGCAAATTAGATCAAACCTTTCCTCTCTCGTTCACTATCTGCAAAGCAATTAGGATTTTTAAAAGGTAGACAAATCCAAGATGCCATTGGAACAACACATGAATGCCTCCATAGCATTAAAAAAAAAAATTGAAATCCCTTGTACTTAAGTTGGATCTAAAGAAAGCATACGATTGCATAAATTGGGACTTTCTAAGGTTGATTTTAATACAAGTGGGCTTTGCTATTCTGATGACTAACTGGATTATGAGTTGTGTCATTTCCTCGTCCTTTAGTATTTTACTAAATGGGGAGGCTACGGATTTTTTCAAAAGTGGTAGAGGTTTACGCCAAGGGTTCCCATTATCCCCTTTGTTGTTTATTCTGGTTATGGAGGGTCTTAGTCTACTACTAAATGAAAGAAAACGGAATGGGAAGCTGATGGGAGTGAAGGTGTCCAGAATTATTAAAATCCTTCATCTATTTTTTGTGGATGATGTATTAATCATGACTAGAGCCACTCTGCAAGAATGGATGGAGATTGATAGACTCATTAAAATGTTCTGTAAAGCGTCGGGTTTACATGTGAATGAATCAAAAACAATAGTTATGTATGCTGGGCTATCAAAGGTGGACTTAATTCCTTTGAAGATTTTGCTCCTATTTGATTTTACATATCTTTCTGTAGGGTTCAATTATCTTGATTATTATCTAAAGACAAGGCCGCATAAAGTGGAAGACTGGAGTTGGTTACTAGCTAAGGTGGAGAAAAGAATAGGCCATTGGTGCAATAGGTGGTTTTCATTAGGTGGTCGGTACATTTTATTGAAATCGTTCCTGGAAAGTCAACCAGTTTACTAGATGTCTTTGGCAGTCATCCCCAACTCAGTCTTAAATAAGTTAAGGAAAGTAATGTTTAATTTTCTCTAGAATGGTAGTAGCGATACTTATCATTATCATCTTTGCAGGTGGGAGACACTAACTAAACCAAAGAACTGTGGGGGATGGGGATTTCGTAATATTTTCCATTTCAACAAAGCACTGGCAGCAAATACTCTTTGGTGAGTGTTAATGCGGGATGGTATCTGGCACAAAGTTTTAAAAGATAAATATTTTCCTTATGTCACAGTCACAAATTGGCTCAGATCGACGACCTTTCAACAGTCAGCAACTTCTAGAATTTGGAATAGTCTCTTAAAATCTGTACACCTGCTCACAAACTGGTTGAGTTGGAATCTGGGTTCGGGTCACTATGTTTATATCGGCAAAGAAAGAATTATGGGGTTGGGAGATAGATCCTACTTCTCTCATACTCTTTTATCTTTATTAAGACAAAAGAATGTTACCTTACTCTCTCAGGCTAGAGGACCACTTGATCAAGAATCCATATCTTCCCATTGGATCAGGAGTAATGAGATGGGAATCATAGGTGAATCGGCAGAAAAATGGGAACAATTTTGAATAACACTTATTGGGTCAAGGGACTTCATACAGGACAAAGATGATGAATTGATGTGGACTGGAGGAGATTCTTCAGGATCCCTCACTGTAAAAAACCCTTATAATGATTTATTATCAACCCTGATTTTGCAGCCGTTTGGTGGATGAAGGCTAAAAGTATGGAAATGGCATATACCACTAAAACTAAAACTCTTTATCTGGTTGGCAGCAGAAAATAAAATATTAACATGGGACAACTTGCAACAAAAAGGCTAGGAAGGACCAAGTCAATGCGAATTATGTAAAAAAGATTCGGAAAATATAATCCATCTCTTCATCCACTGTTCTTTTGCAAAATCGGTGTGGGAGAGAATACAAACCAGACAAAAGAATATAAAAGTTTGGGAAGGGAATACTCTGTCTTATTGTTATAAAAAATGGACAGAGGATAAGACTGTCCCTTCCACCTTACCTGCTCTAATTTGCTGGAATATTTGGTTAGAGAGAAAATCAGTTATTTTCAAGAAGATCTTTCCCTCTATTCTCTCTGTGGTCACCAAGACACTGGGATCACTAAAAAGGAATTCGGCTCTTCAAACTTCTATTCCATTACGTACTTGTATGATTCCTCAGTGAACTGGCACTACAGTAGCATGTTTTGATGGGGCAGCACAAGCAAGGGCAGGGGGGGGGGGGTTATCAAAACTCCAGATCATACAGTTTATAGATGGATCTTCAATTGTGGAGAAGGCACTAATACAAGGGAAGAATTACTGGGAGTTTGGGCAACACTAACGCTGGCAACACATTTGTCAATTCATGAACTCCAGGTTCTGGGGGATTCAAAGGTAGTAATTGAATGATTGAACGAAAAGAGAAGACTTCATGCAAGTGCAATCGAATGTTGGAAGCTCAGAGTCAAGAAATTAATTAAACACTTTCAAGAAATCAGTTTTGCACACATCTTCCTGGAATTTAATAGGGAGGCGGACTTTCTATCAAAACAAGCTATTCAGGAACCTGAAGGCAGAATTAATTTTTTCAAGTGAATTAATGGGACTGAAGGTACCAAGAGTCACTACAACCTTTACTAGTGCTAGTCCTTTTTTTGTCACTCTGTATTGGCCTTGTTTTGCAATAGTTGGCTAAATTTACCTTCTAGTAGTGGTACTAAAGGAAGTATAGACAGAGGACCTCCCTTGGATTAGTATTTGGGATTTTGTGTAGCCATTTTAGTATCATATGCCAACTTTTGAAATGTAAGGATTAGTAAATCGAGGATATATTTTGAGACACATGGACTTTTTTGGAAAGCTTTTCATGATTTATTATATAGACAAGATTTGTAAACAAATTATATTTCACTGAGTAAATTTTCTATTGAAAAAAAACAACTCAGTCCTAAGTTTGACAAGATTAATACTATAAGACAAAGAATTTATTAATCTTCAACCTAATTCATTTAATCAACTGAATTGGGTTTGGGTTCATGTTAAATATATTTTTATATTATAATTTTATATTAAATTTAAATCTTAATAATCTATACTAAATAAATTGCACTTGCATATTACATTTATATCATACCATTGAGATCAAATGTGAATATAGATTCTTACATTTATAATATATGACTCATCAAATCTGAGATTGAGGGAACTTATTTACAATTTACTTATGTCCCACCGTTTGTGTTC
>ML777039.1:123050-138712 GCA_009831015.1 Picea engelmannii | reverse complement strand
ATTCTAGCGAGTCTTTCACTCTGTATTTTTTACAGTCTCTGTACATTTCTTTGATTAATAGAAATCGTGTATTACTGTATATCTGTGTTTATGGTTGCATCTCTGATACATTTCTGTTATATTGTTAAATATCTGCAATATCTTTGTGCATTTCTTTATTACATCTCCGCTCTCATTTCGCGCCGAAAATAATCCGAATCAAGAGGTATGCTTTATTTTGCATAAGCCATTCTACTGTCACTCGAAGTGAGTAATCTAGTTTTAATTAAACTTGTTTTTGCGTGCTTGACCCATAATAAATGAATGATTGGGAAAGGTGAATAGAGAGATACATGCCCATCTTTTATTCTGTCAAATGTAGCAAGCAAAAACTTGTATTACTGCAGCCAGTGCCTTTGGATGTGATGGGAATAGCTGGCAAATTGGCAACATAAACTTCTGGGGGTGTGAACCACCGGCAATCAATTAAATATTGAATTTCTCATGAGAATCAATCAAATAGTGAATTGGTCCCTTTAATTTTTTCTTTTTATAGTCTACAGATGTGTTCGTGCATGCATGTTCTACGGATTGTTTTAACGTAGCACACATGTCATCTTACCACTGTAACAAACTAGCCACTTTATTCACAAATGGAGATGGTGATAGTAAAAAATTTCTTCCTTCTTATTCTCTTCAATTCTCCACTTGTATTTACGTATTAGAAGCCGCACTATGATATGACAATGCTCGTACATGTTAAGGTGGGAAAATACCAGAGGAAATGAATCCGAAGGTTTATATTTTCATTTTATCGACTATGTCAACATTCTATTAAATTATATTTGCAAAACGAGAATGAACGTTTGGGAAAGTAGTTGTCACCAAGGTTTCTTCCACTAAGGCTTTTCCCCAATTAGTGTCGCGCTGCTGCAGGGATGGAATTTGATGGACAAATTGCGCGTCATGAGGCAATTTGCCCGTCAAATACGGTAACAAATTTCGACAAACCGTAAATCTTCTTCCTTCAGTACGTCAAAACGGGCATAACAATTGTGGAAACTGTCAAATTTGACGGGCTAGTTGGATTTGGAATTCCAACCCTCGCTCATACATAGTTTCCAAGATATGCACGGTCCCCTTTTGCGTTGTAAGATGTACAAGATTTACTAGACTGGGCCAGCAAAGGGTCTCAGCACCATGTTTTGATTGTGAATTCCAGATGCAGGCTCTGTATCCACAATTGGACCTCGTTTAATAAAATCAGTGTTCTTTTTTGTTTTGTTTTAGTTTGATAGCAACATGTGGCGACTTTAATTTTAAGGTCGTGTTGCCTATAGAAGCAACTTTCAGAATTTGGCGATGTCCCACCGAAAGCTACAGATTGTACCATTTTTTATGCTTTCATCGATTGTCAGTTTTATCCTCTTCCATCCCAACTTACCATTCCTAATTAAGAATTTCCCCAATTTGAAAACAAATCTATAAAATGAAAAATTTAAATTTTAAATTTTGAAAACAAATCATTGGTATATGCGTATTTATGGAAGTCGTCGTTTGTATATGCACATTTATGGAAGCCGTTGTCCATATATGCATCATCCGTATATGCACATATACGAAAGCATGCATATAGGGAAGCCACCTTCCGTAAATGCGTCTTCCGTATATGTGTGCTTCCATATATGCGCATATACAAAAGTTGTCGTTCGTAAATGCACATTTATGGAAGTCGGTCTCTGTATATGCACACTTCTGTATATGCGCATATACGATGACCACTTCCATAAATGCACATTTATGGAAGCACGCATATACGGAAGAAACCATTATGGAAGTGACCAGCTTTCGTATATGCATCGTCGGTATATGCACATTTATGGAAGTCGTTGTTCATATATGCGTCGTACGGAAGCACGTATATACGGAAGCCACCTTCTATAAATGTGTCTTCTATATATGTGTGCTTCCATATATGTACATATAAAGAAGTTACCGTCCGTATATGCACACTTCTATATATGCGTATATACGTTGACCACTTCCATAAATGTGCATTTATGGAAGCCGCTATCCGTACATCCGCATATATGAAAGTGCGCATATACGGAAGCCACTTTCCATAAATGCATATTTTGTATATGCGTCGTCTGTATATGTGCATTTATGGAAGCCGTCGTCCATATATGCACATTTATGGAATTCATCCTGTGTATATTCACGCTTTTGTATATGCACGTTGACCACTTCCATAAATGCGCATTTATGGAAGCACACATATACGAAAGACACCATTATGGAAGTGGTCAGCTTCCGTATATACGTCATCCGTATATGCACATTTATGGAAGTCGTTGTTCGTTATGCGTCATTCATATATGCGCATATATGGAAGCCACCTTCTGTAAATGCGTCTGTATATGCACGCTTCCATATATGCACATATACAAAAGTTGTCATCCGTAAATGCACATTTATGAAAGTCAACCTCCGTATATGCACACTTTTATATATGCGCATATACGTTGACCACTTCCATAAATGCACATTTATGGAAGCATGCATATACGGAAGACACCATTATGGAAGTGGCCAACTTAAATATATGCGCATTTATGGAATCCTTTGTCTGTATACGTGTCGTCTGTATATGTGCATATACAGAAGCCACCTTCTGTAAATGTGTCTTATGTATATGCATGCTTCCATATATGTGCATTTATGGAAGTGGCATTCGCTTTCTTTGAATAAAAGATAAGCCTTATCCCTTTGCTTGCTTATTTGATTATATTATTATTATTTATAAATATTTATTAATATCTTTTTAAATATAAAAACTATTAGCCTTCACTACATTTTTATCATAATTTTAAAGGTTGGAATTTAAAGCTCACATGGTTTTAAGAATTCATAGTAGTCATGATTGGTTGGAATTTAACGCTGCCTCATCACCTCGGTCCACTGTGACATGGTTGGATCGTGAATTCCATGTGGAGTAATCTCTACCTTAGGGCTCAAAGATAGAACCCTCTCAAAGAAAAAACTACACAGTATGGATGCGAACCCGAAGTTCCTCATTCTCCTGAGTTTGCAATCCGTCAATTGGCTCTTCATGTTGGCCAATAGTGAGGTGCACCAATCATAAATTGTGGGTCTCAAACACTCCACTGCATAGAACATGAGTGGCCTCGATGCTTGGTGCAATGAGGCCGACCCTGATATCCATGTGAGTACCAAGACGACGATCTTTAGACTCATGTTCTCAATAGCCCTAATAGAGAGTTGGCTCAATAGCACTATGTGGGTGAAAAAATCAAATGGTGAAGAACTTGTTTGGATGACTACTTGTTGATTTTAGTGGCTAGAACTTGTTGTTGTAGAAAAATTTTGCTATAGCCATGGGGCTGTTACAAAATTTTGTTGATAACACTCATTAACAACCCTCTCTTGCTATCAAAGTCTTGGTTTAAACATTGGAAGATTGTTTACTAATTGCTAGCTTTATTTTCCAACATCATACATTTGATTTTAATAGTTTAATTTGTAGTTGTCATAGTTTTTTTTACTGCCGATATATATTTCCATACTACTGCAATTGTGGGACACCAAGGTTTCTTGTTGATTGCCCACTGGTTTTGAGGCTTATATCATCATATATTGTCTTGTTTTTGTTTGTCTAACACTATTTTGTAGGTACCCAATCTTGGCAACCATTTACCATCTCCAAAGGATTTATCCTCAATCCTCATTCTCATCCTTGACCTTGACCGATATGGGTATTCTTCAAGCTCCTTGTTTCTTCCTTTGCAATCACCCTAGAGTCACCCAAGAAGCCTCCCTCGTGTTGGACTTATCCTTCACTAAAACGAGGAGGATATCTACTGAGGTTATAGAGATAGGTATTCCCAGTTGTGTCACACACTTATTGTTTGGGTTGGGCTTTGCCCAAACTACAAACTGTGCAATAATAATGATATAATGTATTTTGGCCATCAACTCCCCTTTTGACCTCACACATTAAGGGGCATCTGTTATAGCACCTTTTGACACTCTCATGTATTAGATTCCTTTATTTATACATCATCCCCTTCATACATATCCCTTGTAGCTTGGGCCCACTCTAAACACTACCAAAAAATCCTCCTTAGTAATTAACACACATTTTGCTCACAATAGAAGTGTGTGTATGCACTTTCTCCTCATAAAAGGTGTGTGCACCTCAAAACGTGACGAAAGAATATAAAATTCATGAAAGTTACGCACTCTTGAGAAGGTTTTAGGAAAACTACTTATGTAACTCTCTAAAACTCATGGAAGATGGTCTCAACCATCTTGAAATGGTATAAAACGAGGCCCAATGGAAGGAATGGATAAAATCATGCATGCAGTAACCGAGTTATCCTCTTTACCAAATAAATCAAATTCAGTTGTCCCCCTATGGTTTTTATGACCTTCATCCCTCAGGAAGCCCTTGTTCCCTAAGTATTATTTCCCTTTTTTTTTTGAGGAATAAAACCTCTCGGTTTTCCTCATACTTGAATGGATAAGAGTTTTGGAGTTTCAAGTAGTCTTGTGTGGCCCATGGATGGAGGAATTTAGATGATGGTTACAGACAATGATAACAGGGAGATTAGTTGTATGCTTATGTATCACTATTTATTATAATCAAAATGAAGATCTCTCTTCTTTCTCTCCCCAAAAATCTGTCTCAATTTCAATAATTTGATCTCCTTTCATTGTTTGGATGAGGTTTTGACTTACCTGATAGAGTTAGTTAAGGTAGTTATTACATGTTTAATTTTGTTTCTACCAATAAGTTTGAGGAAGTTATTTATTTCCTTGTGTGCGGGTATAAAAATTCGGATAGGAGCAAGTATGGCTAGAGTGAGACCAAATTTCAAGACTTATCTCCAACTGGCGATCAGGATCAGGTAGGTCCCCTCATAACTAACTGGTAGCTATGGAAAGATCATTGTAGGCTACTTTAGAGATTGAATTGTGTTGTTCTTCAAATCTGATCTATTAATATTTCACCCTTGCTATAGGATTAATTTTATTCACAACACCTCGTGCAATGGATCAATGGATCTAGAAGAATTGGATCGCTCTAATAAAAGGTAATATTTCTTACTACTTCTATGGAAAGGGATTTTACACATTTCTATTTGATTTGAGGGAGGAAAAGGGTTTAATATTTTGAATTGGGCCTTATTTCATGGCCCCCCATGTAATTTACCTCAATTTTTGGTCCTTGTATTTTTATTCAGATGTGGATTTTCCCTTAATGGTGCTTTTCCTAGGTGCACTTCCCCAATCTTCCATTGCACCATTGGAATGATGAATCCATAGAATCCATAGAAAACACCCTAGGATAGTTTGTTGACAAGTATGAGCCCAAATATGGAATGTTTTCATGTGCTTGTATATGAATTGAATTAGTAGATTTTGAAAAAAGGCCTCCTTGAATCTATTAACCAATGCTTAAAACTAAAGGTAAGTCTCCTTTTGAAGTCCCTAATCGATATGTAATCCTATCAAATATGGATCCATATAAGTAGAAAACCACCCCCTCTCTATCTATTCCATCTAGCCACTCCCCTCTTGCCAATGAAGGTCTTCCTCCTTCCTCCACAACCCTCCCCCCCCAACCTAGGGTGACTCTTTGTAGAGATGCCTTTGATGAGGAGATACCTATGTCTATCCCTTTTGATCTCTTAAAATTCTCCTTGAGAAATAAGATATTCTTCAAGACTTCCCATTTCCTCTCCTATCCACCTTCAACCTTCCCATAATGTTGTGATTATTAGGGAAAATATCCTTCAATGAAAATAAGAGGATGATGATACCAAAGGGAAAACAAAGAAGAAATCCAATCATAAGATAAGCAAAGAGAAATGAAAAGAAGAAACAAATAATGAAAAAGCATTGGGATCCCAAACAATCATGCCAACTACCTAAGATACCAATAGAAAAAAAAAACATCCCAATAAATGAATATACTATCTTGGAACTACAAGGGGCTAGGAATTGTGAGAAATAAAGAAGTAGTTCGAGATATGATACACTCTTAAAGACCATCTATTACTCTACTTCAACAAACCAAGTTAGAAGGAGATATAGCACCAAAGTTTGATAATAAATTATGTTCTTATTCATATTGGCATGAACATATGTTTTTAGTTCTTCTACTTCATCTCTCTCCTTAACATTATATTTCACCTATAATCCCTTGCATAAATTTCCCTTTATGTTCTATTCTATCCTCCCTCCCAGCTTTTATATTTCCCTTTTCTTCTCTTTTCAACTTCTCTTAATGGCAGGAAAGTGAATTTATGTAGATTTTACCATCCATTATACCGAAGTTGTCAAATTCAGAGCGAAAATTAACTTAACAATCCTAAAACGCAATCCTAAAATGTAAGAGTTTAACTTATATTCATAACATAAAAAGAATTTAAAAAATACACAAATTTTGATTTAAAGTTTTTCATTAATATTAAAATTTAGATGTTCATACAATTCACACTATAAATATAATTCCAAATTACATAAATGTACAGTCATAAAAGTAAATTTTACAAAATAACATAGAAGATAAACCACACAAGAAGAAAATGTTTAAATTAATAATCATGGAATCAACACTTGGAAATGGGAACAAGAATCCTTTGCCCCCAATATTGATGCATCCACATTGAGTAAGTTAAATCTTCATCCTAAAAAAACCCCTTTTGTCTTAATGATTAGATTTGATATTAAATTTATGTTATATACCTCAATCACACCATTATTAATGTCTCATATAAAAGTAAATTTTACAAAATGACATAGAAGATAAACCACCACAAAAAGAAAATGTTTAAATTGATAATCATGGAATCGACACTTGGAAATGGGAACAAGAATCCTTTGCCCCCAATATTGATGCATCCACATTGAGTAAGTTAAATCTTCATCTTAAAAAAAAAGCTCTTTTGTCTTAATGATCAGATTTGATATTGAATTTATGTTATATACTTCAATCACACCATTATTAATGCTTCATATAGTGTTAGTATTGAAAATTATATTAAATAGATTAATAAAAAAAGAAAATATTTAAAAAAGAAAAAGAAAGAATGAATTACCAACCTTAATGTTAGGTTGAGTGAGAATACAAGGAAGTATGGACTGGGTAGAGGCACAAAAGTGAACATACTCTTTGATGGCTGGTGTATTTGAATATCACTTGTTAATTTCAACTTTTAATATGAACACCTTTATTTATCTAAAACTACTCAAATATTGGAAAAAGCCTCAACTAAACATTATAAAATAATCCTATAAGACATTTACATAAACATAATTTAATTTTTTTTAATTGTTAAATGCTTCCAATGCATTGGCCACAGGGCCAACTCTATCTTCTTCCCGGAAAACATTTTTGAGAAACTAAATTTTATGAGCAGCATTAAAGGCATATGTAAAGGTCAAGCCTCTGAATTATAGAAAAATCTCCTCTTTGTCCATAATCCACTCCATGTCTTATTAAAAATTAAAATTAAAAAAAAAATACTACAATATATATTGGAGATTGGAGACATTTAGAAATAAATTAAAATAAAATATCACAAATTATATATATTAAAAAGATTATAAATAAAAAAATAAATTAATATTAGTTTAAATGTTTTAAGTTTTGGTTATTTTTCTATATATTTTCAGATGTTAAGTAAAGATGCTTTTTATTATTATATTTGTTTTTATTGGTTATGGAAGGACTCAATATGGCCATTTGTTGTTCATTGATGATGCCCTACTCTTTTGCTATTGTCTCGAGATAGATGGGAGAGTGATTAAAGAATTGTTACTCAATATGGCCATTTGTTGTTCATTGATGATGCCCTACTCTTTTGCTATTGTCTCGAGATAGATGGGAGAGTGATTAAAGAATTGTTGGATATTTGTTTGTTGGTAGGATGAAACAATTTACACATTTGTTGTTCATTGATGATGCCCTACTCTTTTGCTATTGTCTGGAGATAGATGGGAGAGTGATTAAAGAATTGTTGGATATTTTTTGTCTCATTATAGATATGGAAATCAACATAAGCAAATCTTCCATTTATTTCTTGAATATTGAAGTTGAAACTTGGAACAACCCGGTTGATCTCTTAGCCTTCCCAATGGAATGAAATCTCTTGGTTTCACATTAAATCCAAATAAATATGGGATATCTAATTGGAAATGGTTTTTATCTAAAGGTAGAGAAGAGGGTAACCTTTTCATGCAATAGGTGGATATCGCAAGGAGGTCGTCTAGTGCTCATAAAGTTGGTTATCGAAGTTATCCCAATATACTAGCATTTATTGGAATACATCCAAAATGCATTCTACCAAATATTTGTAAGCTCTACTTTAATTATCCGTGGAAAGGGAAAGTGGAGTACTTGGCCTCACACCTGGTTGATTGGAAGATTGTATTAGCCCCTAAGGGACAGGGTAGCTAGGAACTAAAAGATATATGTGTTTTTGGGAAAGCACTCGCCACCAACTCTCTCTGGATTTTCCTTACTCGTGACATCATGTGGTGAAGAGTTATGATAGGAAAGTATATAGCGCCTGGCATGATACTAAATTGGATTTGTAAACCTCAAAAGAGTGAGGGCATCTCAAATTAGTGGAAATATGACACTGGTTTTTCTGATTATAGGGAGGTACATGGCATGGAAGGTAGGTTTGGGTGCCCAAGTAAAAATTGGCAATGATGTTATTATCAGTTGTAGGAGGAATATATTTCTCCATGAGGATATGGTAGAACAATTTCGAGTATCAGGGAGATGTACACTAAATAGAGTAGGCAATCCTGAAAATTCATTTATCAGATCTGGAATTGGACTAACATTAATTTTGGCAATTGTTCACCAATGAATTTGTAAAGGCTCATATCCATCTATCTAAGAACAAGGATGAGCTAGCTTGGGTTTATAATCCAGTTGAGTTTCATTATATGACTAAGTTAGGTTCCCTGTCCATTTACTGGTTGATTCCAACAAACAATCCATGGTGGTCGAGAAAGATTTGGAAAATCAAGGGTCCACTAAAGAGGGTGATCTGATTTTGGCTAGTTTTGAAAGAATGAGTTCTTACATGGGACAATCTCCAAAAGAGGAATAAAACCGGTCTCAATATCTATAATCTATGCAAAAACAATGGCGAATCAAATGTTCACCTCTTTCTATAGTGCACTTACACTAGGCAAATTTTTTCTGAGATTGAGGTACAACTTTAGGTGGATCATATTTGGGATGGGAATTCCTTGGTGGACTATTTTCAAGTTTATTATAGTAGGATATCTTTAAAAGCACTCCATCTCTTACGTATTCTGGTAGCATGGAGAATATAGTTGGTGCACAATGCTAGTTTCTTTGAGGATACTCTTTGGCCCACTTATGAAGTATCACAACATATTCTGGCTCTCTTTACTTGTTATAAGCCCAATAGTTCTGTGAAGAAATCGCTCTAATTGGAAGAGCTTAATATTGACCAAACAATGCCTTGGGGATTTTTTGACAAGCCTAATCAAGGGCAAGATCTAGCCTACATGTTGGGATTTGTTTTGAATTTCTCGGATACTCACTATATTTTAGGCAAAGTAAACTTGGGCCTTGGTACCAACTATCGGGCCAAATTCAATGCATTGTTTGTGTTGTTAAAGTGTGCAGTTGATAGGAATATCCTTGTTTTGCAGGTTTTTGGAGACTCAGAGTTAACAATTAAATGGATGAATGATGCACACCAGGTGTCTAACTTAGGACCACTCCATCTAGCTCATCAACTGAAGTCAATCTCAGAATAGTTTCAAGCACATATACCATGAATTAAATTTTGATGTTGATACACTATCCAAGGATGCATTGGTCATTGATGAGGACAGGAAGAATTTTCTAATGAACCATTGCTCCATAGGAGCGAGAAATAGTTTTGGGTCATGTAATAGTCACCTTACAGTTTGTTTTGGCATGTTTTTGTTGTCCTTTGAAGGACACTTGTGTAACCGTTGTTCTTCTTTTTACATATGATTATGTTCTTATTCTGAAACATTTTAGTTTGGGACAAACACTCTTCAGTTTGTTTCTTTTAATGTCATTAGAGTGTAGGCCCAACCTATCTTCAGGTTTGTTGATTTTAATGTCATTGGAGTCTAGGCCCAACCTATTTTCAGCTTTGATTATGAGCCAGTTTTGTCCTTATGTTCTTATTATGAAACATTTTAGGTTGGGCCAAACACTCTTTGGTTTGTTGGTTTTAATTTCATTAGAGTCTAGGCCTGACCTATTTTCAACTTTGATTATGAGCCAGTTTTGTCCTTTTTTGGCTAGTGCAATGGACCTAAAGATTAAGATTGTACATTTATTTCTTTTGAAATTGAAATATTTCTTTGGAAAAAAATTATTAAACCATATTATATATTATATAAAATTTTAAATATTATATTATATGGTTGAAGCTTAAATTTAAATATTATAGTGTATGGTTGATGCTTTCAAATACACTCAAAACGTGATGTGTACGCGAAACTATTCTAGACCAATAACAATAACGATACTTTCATGATGTATGTTGCATAATTACCATTTTCTTTTCGTAATTTTTAACAAAGTAAGCCATATAACAAAGTAAAATCTATAGATTCATTATTTCCACTCTACTCGTGAATCACAACTTCGGAGATTTTCAAGATCGAATAATTTTATTGAAGACATAGAGGGATGTCAGAACATGTACACTTTGATGAAGTGATGCACCAAAAATCCTATAGTGACCGAGATCTTACAAACTTCTCAGACCAAACTTCTATTGGCGGTCTCTTCCCTGATATCATCTGTGAACAGGAGGCAGATCTATTGTATGTTTCTTGTACAAAAGAAGAGATATGGAAGGCTCTCAATACTTTCGAAAAGGATAAAATCCCACGTCCTGATGGCTGGACTGTCGAATTTTATCTTCACTTCTTTGATCTGGTTAGTGATGATCTTTGGGAATTGGTAGAAAATACCATACTAAGAGGGTGGTCAATCAGGCTATAAACTCTACTTTCCTCACCCTTATTCCCAAATCCAATCATTTGTCATCCTTTAGTGACTACAAACCTATTGCACGGTGTAATCTTTGCTACAAGGTAATAAATAAAATATTGGTTGATAGAATCAAACCATACTTGCCCCGCCTTATCTCGGGTGAACAATTGGGTTTCATTAAAGGCTGTCAGATATTGGATGTGATTGGATCGGCTTAGGAATTCTTACACAATATAAAACAAAAAAATCTACAGGCTCTGAAAATTAGATCTTAAAAAAGCTTTCGATTGTATTAATTGGGACTTTCTTAGATTGATTTTGTTGCAATCTGGCTTTGGACAACATTTCACAAGATGGATCATGGGTTGTGTCTCTAGTGCAACCATTCATGTTCTGGTAAATGGGGAAGCCACACCTTTCTTCACAAATGAGAGAGGCATGTGATAGGGCTGCCCACTTTCACCACTCTTATTTATCTTGGCATTGGAAGGATTGAGCATCCTACTCAAGTTGAGTCATCTCGCTAGAAAAATTACCAGTATTAAGGTCTCAACACTGGTAAAGATAGTTCATATTTTCTTCGTGGATGATATCCTCATCGCGACCAGAGCTGATCCTCATGAATGGTTGGAAATTGATACTATTCTTAATTATTTATGTCGTGCTTCGGGACTACAGATCAATGAGACAAAGTCTACCCTCCATCACTCAGGGCTTTCAAAGGTAGAAATTGAATTATACAGGAACATCTTCGCGTTTAGCTTTCTAGAGATCTCACTGGGACTGAGATATCTTGGTTATTTTCTTAAACTAGATTGTTATAAAGTGACTGATTAGCATTGGATTCTCATAAAATTTGAGAAAAGAATCACACTGGTGTAATAGATGGCTCACACTAGGGGGGAGATTCGTACTTATCAAATATCTCCTGGAAATTCAAGTTGTTTATTGGATGGCGCTGACAACGATCCATGTTTCTATATTAAAAACGATCTAACAACCGGTGTTCTCCTTCTTATGGACAGGTGGCAACACTAAACAGAACCTCCATCTATGTCATTGGTATTCCATTGCAAAACCAAAATTGGTAGGTGGTTGGGGACTCCGAAATATTTTCTTGTTTAAGCAAGCTATAGCGACAAAATCTCCATCAAAGCCTTCGCTCACATCAATTTCTCACATGTTTACATAGAAACAAATGAAGAGGCGGATACACTGTCCAAAAATGCTCTAACAAGAAAGACAAGTATTTTGACATATCAGCTATGGACAGATGGACAAGAGGGCTTCCCTCAGTATATTACTCTATTGTGACTTGAGAACCATAGCTCCAGACTTATGTTTTATATTTTTATTTTGTATGTAGTAAAAGACCTATAATATGTTAGTTGGATATGATGTGGAGACAGAAATAGGAAACTTATATGGTAACTGTTGTCATTGGAACAGTTAGTGTGGATGGAACATTTATTTTCTTTCTTTCTTTTTTGTTAAAGTTCATAAATTGTATCAAGTTTGACGGGATTAATATTCTACCACTGTGAATTTATTAATCTTCAACCTAATTCATTTAATCAACTAACTAAGAATTTATTAATCTTCAACCTAATTCATTTAATCAACTGATTTGAGTTGATGTTAAATATTATTTTATATTATACTTTATATTAAATTTAAATCTTAATAATCTATACTAAATAAATTTCACTTGCATATTACATTTATACCATACAAGTGAGATCGAATGTGAATATAGATTGTCACATTTATAATATATGACTCATCAAATCTGAGATTGAGGGTTTTGTGTGTCGTTAATGCCTTGGGAACCTCCGAAGGCCTATTTGTCTCTTGGGATCCAACAGTTTTTGAATTGGTTCCATTTCTCACGATTGGTGGCATATTGTTAACAAGTATCTACATTAAGGAAAAGTGGGAAATAACATTGTTGAACGTTTATGGTCCGTGCACGGATCGCTTAAGTTTCTGGAAGTCGGTGGTAGATAGTGGTTTATTGTATATAAAGAACTTGATAATAGCTGGTGATCTAAATTTTGTCCATTGTCTGGATGAAGTTTGGGGGGGAACGACCAGGCAGGGTACCTTTGATGAATTTTACAGGGATCTTTTTGTTGATAGAAAGTTGATAGATGTGAAACCGACAAAATTGGTTTCGAGTTGGCGGAATGGCTGGGCGGGATTGGAAGCAGTGGCTAGAAGATTATATCGGTGTTTTGTTTATGAAGAACTGTTATTATCAGTTGGTTTGTATCGATCTTGGGTAGAGTATCCATTTATTTCAGACCATGCACCAATTCTCCTGCAGTTGGAAGTCACCTCGGATCAAAAGGCCTTTCCATTCAAATTCAATGCACATTGTTTAACTGATTCAGAATTTGGAATACTGGTTCAAAAAACTTGGAATGATCCTTTATTCTTGACTAAAAGTGGTTTTCAGAAAAGGCTCATGTGGAAATTAAGAGTATTAAAGGAAAAAACTAAACAATGGTATAGAGGAAAACAGGAAAGGAACAATGAGAAACTTAAAGATCTCGAAGCTGGAATCAAGTTATCGATCTTAATTTTGATGGCAGATTCTACAAACCTAGATGAAGGTAGGAGCCTTCGCTTGAAAGAATTGGAAAGGAACAATATCCTAAGGAATTATGCAGACAAGAATTACTCTCAAGACCAAAAAAGTTTGGGGGCTGGGGTATTAAAAATCTAGTATTATTTAATACGACACTCAATGCTAACACTTTGTGAAGGGTATTGACTTAGTAGGGTATTTGGCATAAGTTCCTAAGCGATAAGTACCTAAAGAATACTACATTTATTGATTGGTTCAGGCTGGCAAGTCAAAGAGTGAATGCGACTTCAAGGATGTGGAATAGCTTGGTTCAAACTGTACATGTTATACTTCATTGGTTGAGTTGGTCTCCAGGAAAGGGACATAACATAAGTTTAGTAAGAGATCGGATCCTTGGTTTGGGACAAAAGTCTATCATGTTTGTACAGTTAAGATCTATTCTTATCCATAAAGGAATCTTTTCATTCGACCTGGCATCGGTCAATCAAGATCTGAATACATTAACTGAGGATTGGATTAGTTGTATGGAATTGGGGATCTCGGGCAACCTAGTAGAAGAATGGAAGCTTTTTTGTGATAAATTAAATGAGGCAAGGGTATCCCTCAACGAGACAGAAGACTCTTTGATCTGGATAGGAGGAGACTATTCTGGTAGATTGTCTGTGAAAAGTATCTATGCAGCACTAATCTCCACTTTTGAATGGCCACAAGTGAATGGCTGGAAAAATAAACTTTGGAAATGGAAAGTACAATTGAAGGAAAAAATATTTATATGGATGGTTGTTGAAGACAAGATACTAACGTGGCAAGTATTATAGGGAAAAGGATGGCAGGGCCCCAGCTAGTGCCCATTTTGTAAGGCTGATAATGAAGATGTCGACCATCTGCTCGTTCACTGCAAGTTTACTCAGTCAGTATGGGATAATTTATCAATCCATCTTAATCAAAAATATTAATGGAATGGACGGTCCCTAAATCACTGTTTTGAGTCTTGGGTAAAAGACAAGCGATGTCCAATCAATCTGGTTGTTCACCTTTGTTGGTTTGTTTGGGCAGAAAGAAACTAATTAATTTTCAAAGATAAATCCCCTTCTTGCTGGGCAGTCATATTTAAAACGTTAAGAAATCTATGTCCAGGTAACGTCCCAAAAGTTGTGAATGTTATTAAATGGAGCCCGTTTTTTCAAGATTCTGATCATATAATTGCCTTTTTTGATGGAGCATTTATCCTGAAGGGTAGGAATTGTGGGGCTGGGGGAGTATTAAAATTATCTAATCATAAAGCATGTAGATGGCATATAAATGGAGGTATTGGTACAAATTCCAAAGCTAAGTTATTGGGTGCTTGGGTGACTTTAACTATTGCTAAACTGTGGAAAATTACAAAGTTAAAAATCCTTGGTGACTCAAAGGTTATAATCGACTGGCTCAACAACAAAAGTAATTTAAATGCTATCGATTTAGAAGGATGGAAACATAGAACCAAGGATTTATCTTCTCTGTTCCAAGAAATCAACTGCATCCACATCTACAAGGAGCATAACAAGGAAGCAGACTGCCTATCTAAACAAGCATTGTTTGGGCCTTCATGCAGATTAACATATTACTATTGTGAAAATGGGAAGGCTGACCCACCTCACATTCAACCACAAACTGACGGATGTCCTGTTTCATACCATCCCAGAAAAAGGAACGTTTAACTCTGTCATATGTTTTAGTGAACCCTGAGTGCCCCGTTGTGGGTGTAGCATGAAGCTCAGAAAGTACCGTGGATTTGAGCTTGGATTGTTTACTTAAATACAAGCGACCTTTGTATCGAAGATCATCCTGAAGCCAAGAGTACCCTGGAGGAGCATGCGCCTTGTTCTTCAGTTGCTGAATTAGATGCGATCTTTTGGGGTCTTGCAACCATTCTTGGTGCACATCTTGCAGCCAATCTGGTACAATGAAGGAAAGAGAAAAAAGGGATCCTTCGTCTTCATATTTCCTGGACAGTGCATCTGCCACTACATTGTCTTTGCCCTTCTTGTAAAT
>ML777039.1:108169-119247 GCA_009831015.1 Picea engelmannii | reverse complement strand
AAGATCCTTCTAGAAGCGAAAGCTTCTATTAGGTCTTCTTACATCCGCCTTATTCTATTTTATTGAAAGGTCTTATTAATATTGACCTTTATTACATCCGAATACATTGATCTACCTATGTGCGGGTTAGGACCTTAACACACCGACTCACCTTAAGCTAATTTAAAATTTTGCTTCCTACAGCTGGCTGGACTATTGGTATTGAGTGAATCATTGAGATATTGAGAAGAAAGGGATACTCAATTTTGACTTTTAGAGTTTATGTAGTGAAGGACTATTGTAGTCATCTTCAGACTTGTATTAGCTCAAATGAGCTTGTAGAGTCATAGCTATTATAGAGCTGGAAGGTGATGTAGAATGTCACTGTTAATAGGTGTCTATTTTGTTGTTTTGAAAATTGTGGGAAGACCATATTTCTTTTGGTATTGGTATGGTATGAAGATGTAAATGAGATTATAATCTTAATATAATTTGGAGCAAATTTTCTTTGTTAAAAAAGGACATTTTCTATTAATAGAGGACGATGATAAGCCCATACTAACAAAGTAGAAAGCTTTATAATTTAGGCTTCAAAAATATCCACTATTTCCACTCTACTCGAAACTAGGTTTGGAGTTTGATGTTTTACATAATGTAATTTGATGTTTTCCAACAGGTTAATTGATATTCAGCCGAATAGGATTGTCCCTGCCTAGAGAAATGGGAGGATAGGTGTTGACTCCATATCTAAGAGGTTGGATCGGTTTATGATATCAAAAGATCTTTTCGCAAGTGTGGGCCTCTATAGATCCTAGGTGGAGTACCCATATGTCTCAGATCACTCCCCTGTGTTATTACAGCTAGAGATCACACCACTCTTTAAGCCTTATCCATTCAAATTTAACTCACAATGGCTGAGTGGAAAAGATTTTAATAGTATTGTCCACGAGGGATTGATCAATCAAAATTTTTTAACTAAAGAAGGGAAACAACAAAGGTTAGTCTGGAAACTAAAAGAACTAAAGTCCCATACAAAAAACTGGGTAAAGGAAATCAAACGTCGAGATTTGATGCATCTTGAGAAGATGGAGGATGAAATCAAAGTCACTCTTCAGAAAATTACGGGAGGCAAGCAGTTACTAGAGGAGGAAAGATACCTTAGTTCTCTTGAACAATAAAGAAACAAGTATCTAAAGGAAAAAGAGGAACTCTGGAGACAATGTAGCAGGGCGATTTGGATACAAAGTGGCGACCAAAACAAAAAGTTTTTCCACCAATTTTCCAGTTAGAAAAGAAACCAGAATAATGTATGGGAGATTAAATATGACACTAGGAAAATACACTTTGGTCAGGTGGAATTAAAAGCATAGGCCTTGAATTATTTCAAAAATTTCTTCAAGGCACAAGATCATCCTTCTATAACTGAACATGTCAGAGTTGCGGGCCTTTTCTCCCAATTGGTTAATGAGGAGGAAGCCAAAGTTCTACAAATCCCTTGCAACCTGGGTGAACTGAAAGAGGTTTTAACACTGTTCAAAAAAGAAAAACTCCCAGGGCCAGATGGCTGGACAATTGAGTTTTTTATACATTTATTTGTTCTGGTAGGGGGTGATCTATTAGATATGGTAGAGGAATCAAGATCTAGAGGTTTTATTGTTGGTGGCCTTAACTCTACCTTCTTGTCTCTTATACCAAAAGTTAATAAGCCAACTACTTTTGGAGATTTCATGCCAATTTCCTTGTGTAACCTTTGTTATAAACTAATCTCCAAAATTATTGCAAATTGAATCAAACCTTTCCTATCTCGTTCACTATCTGCAGAGAAGTTGGGATTTTTAAAAGGAAGACAAATCCAAGATGCCATTGGAACAGCACATGAATGTCTGCATAGCATTAAAAAAAAATGAAATCCCTTGTACTTAAGTTGGATCTAAAGAAAGAATATGATTGCATAAATTGGGACTTTCTAAGGTTGATTTTAATACAAGTGAGCTTTGGTATTCTAATGACTAACTGGATTATGAGTTGTGTCGTTTCCTCATCCTTTGTTGTTTTACTAAATGGGGAGGCTACATATTTTTTTATAAGTGGTAGAGGTTTACGCCAAGGGTGCCCATTATCCCCTTTGTCGTTTATTATGGTTATGGAGGGTCTTAGTCTATTACTAAAGGAAATAAAACAGGATGGGAAGCTGATGGGAGTGAAGGTGTCTAGAATTATTAAAATCCTTCATCTTTTTTTTTTGGATGATGTATTAATCATGACTAGAGCCATTGTAACACCTTGTTTCCCCAAGTATGTAAAAATAACTATATTGGCCAAGAATTATGGCAAACTCCAAGATGTGAATGTGTGATTTGACGGACCCTGTATAAAGGGTCGACGAATGTGTATATATATATATATATATATATATATATATATATTGCATGACCGCTGAGAGGGGGATGTGCTGAAAAAGAGACCACGATGGTTGATTAAAGGTGGTGGAAGGAACCTGGAATGGTGGCGTTAACTTCCACCGAACCAATACCGTGTTGGTCTTTACTGGCCCAAAGACCAAATCTGCTCTCTGGCCTTGGAATGAATTACTCGCCAAGATGGTAGGTGGGGAGGATCCTCGTGAGTTAATGAGGGGATGGGGGTGAACCGCCCATCCGTAGAAGCCATCATACCTGACCACTGCGGGGGAATTCGCGCCACATGCAACCTTCCAGGACAAAGCAAGAAAGGAAGCGTGTGGAGGGGGATGCGACGGGGATCGCAAAATAGGAACTAGAGGAACTCCAAAAAAAAATACAAGGAGTCATGAGAAGAGGAGGAGGAGGGTAACCTTCGTCCTGGACTTCCGACAAGCGGGAAGTAAGAGACTGAGTCTCAAAGCATCGTGGTCTAGCTCGGGGGTGGCTAGTGGTAAATCCATTTGGATTCATTGAGCCTACGGTTGGGTGGAAACGAGCACCCCTCTCAGCAGTTGTGCCACACTTGGTGTTCTTTCTAATAAGTGTTTACATCTCGCATCTTGAATTAAATATAATGGATGCATACTCATGTTTGTACACTTATAAATGATTGATTTCTGTATATAAGTGTTTGTCTGGTATTTCGATGAGCAACAATGAATGCGTGCTTATACTCATATGACTATAATCGATTTATGTATAGAAGGTATAAGTTTAGATTCGAGCTCGTCCCTGTTGGTCACTGTAATTGCTTATTAACCAAACAATCAAGTGTTACATAAATTGTCAACCCAGGGAAGTCTGTTTATTTCAAAGGAAATCACACATTGTATATGCTCAATCTCAAAAGCAATCTAGAGTTGTAGTAAAAGTACATTAATCACACCTTGCCTTGAACAGACTGAAGTTCTACTTTGAATTACAAAAAAACAATCTATCTATTGCAGAGTTCGAGGTTTAAGGAAATAATTATCAGAAGAATCTTGGATTACATTAAGAAGCAACAACCTAGGAAAAGAAATCTTTCAGGATACTGCAAGGAAGACTAACTATTATGTAACAGAGAACAGGACCCTATTCCTCAAGCAAGAATCTTCATCACCTATTTTTGATTATCAAACCTTCATGAACTCATTACTAATCAAAATGATTGACATGTACTAAAGGCTAACTATCTTATAACAGAGAACATGACCCTATTCCCCAAGCAGGAATATTCAACACCTGTCTCTGATTATCACACTTTCATAAATTCATCAAGCAGAATTACCAATCAGAATGATTAATAGCTACCCAAGAATGAATTGTATGAAAACAATGTAACAATCAGTAAAGCAAAGTTTCAGCAAAACAGAGTTCAGTAAAGTAGAGTTTCAGCAAAACAAAATTTAATCAAGGCGTGATAAAAAATAATACTAACACACTACAGAACTAATGGGTGAATCTTGTGAAGAAGGTGGGCCCTCCCTTCTCACAAGATTCCCCAGGAATGAAAGGAATTAAGAAGAAATGCTCAGAATAATCTTGTATTCATCTGTCAATTGTATCATGTTACAATATCCAAAGTGAACATGTCCTTCTCTGTAATTCATTTCTAACCAAAAAGGATTCCCCTTCTAATGATGATTTCCTCTTATTTAAAGAGGAGAATCCTCTCAATGCAATTGATCATCAAATTACATGTGCATATACGAATCCTATTCTTAGTCAGATCTAATCTTCTATGCTGGAATAGGATATTCTGATATCCAGTAGCAAAATGCTATTACAATAGTTGAAATGGTGTTGGGTTGAGGTGTAGATGTTGCGTCCGGTGTAATAGCTTATCTATTTATCTTCTTGTTACTGTTGTTGTATACTATTTCAGCATCGCAAATCACAGACTGTTTCAGCAACGGGATTTGTGTTTTGACTGTTTCAGCAACGTGGTCTCAAGCAGCAGCAATGGTTGGTGTTGGCTTAAGGTGTGGCTGTTGCAGCCAGTGTAACAACTCCTTCTTGTTACTGCTGTGTGAATTGTTGTTCTAGCATTGCAGATCATGGGTTGTTTTAGCAACGGGATTTGCGTGTTGTTGACTATTTTAGCAACGGATCTTCAAGCAGCAATAATAATCTGCAGTTCGAACTGTTTCAACAACTATATGTTTCTGATCGATGGCTAAGTATGAGAGTAATGTAAAATTACATGTAAATCAAATTAAACATATAGTAAAGAGAAGAAACGTTATATACCTTTGGAAAGATAGGCTAAGGTGATAATGTAAGCTTAAATGTGAGTGGGAAAAGGATGTAATGATAGCAAAAAGTATGAACAAAAAGGTACATTATAGGGTCCTAACATCTCTCCCAACTAAAAAGGTTGCAAGTCCTTAGGCAACTTTAATCTGAATCTGAATCTGGATACTGACTATGAGCGTGCAAATTACTTAAGCAATAGCTATGGAAAGTGTTGTATTTTGGAGCTCTGAATCCTTGAACGCATTGTAGCCTTTGCCAAGTTGTTGTTTCAACCTTCTTGGACAACTTATGATGAACTTGATATTTCTCTGCCGACATCCACAGAATAGGAAAATGGAACTGATAACATATCTAGCTTTCAGCACATTGTTGAACACATTTGATGTAGCTAGGTACTCGGGAGATTGCTATCTCAAGATTGGTAGGACTAAATGGATTGTGTTCCTACCTTTTCGCAGAAGATTGTTGCCAAAACATGTTATTTGCTTGTAGGGCAGCGATCTCTATGGATTTAATAAACTGTTGACAATCCTGAAGTACTGTTGTCTGTAGTTGCCGAATATATTGAATCATCCCTGGTTTCTTAAAAAATTGATAATACTCTGCAACAAAGGTGGCAGCGTTCTGTGGTTCTGGCTGTATCCAGAGGAGGCGGTTATCCTCATTATGCTTGGCAGCTAGGAAGTCATTCTGCCATGTAATTTGATTGTTAAGGAAGGAGGTGAGTGCCCGAATCTGGATATCACCGACAAGAGGGTTAAGGTTAAGCTGTCGGTTCTCAGGGATGACCTCATTATGAAGATATACCTCACATAAGAGGTGTTGATCAATAGTAGAGGCTTCTGCAAAAGTTCTAACAAAATTTGTTGGATTTAACACTACATGGGGTCTGCCTTCTTTGATTGATTTAATCCAAAAAAATGTAAGTCATTCTATGAGGAAAAGAGAGTAATTGGAGGATGGTTTCCTTGCAGCCAACAATTTTTGTGTCAAGTCAAACATCAGGAGCAATTTGCCTTTTATCTCTTCATTCTACTTCTTATGGGCACAGGATTCTTGGCGTGTTTGCTCCAAAGCTTCCCAGTTTGAATAGATGTGGTTTAGCCAAAGTAGTTTGTGCTCCTGCAGGCTTTTGTCCTGTGTAACAACAGACTTTTTTTTCCATTTGTCCATTATTTCCTGCTCATCCCATGGTTGAGTTTGTGTTTCAGCATCGCAAGTGATAGCCTAAGGTAGGGTCTGAGTGGATCATTCCACAAGAGTATGGGTGTTGATCTTGCTAGGAGGGGTAGATTCATCAATAGGTAGTGTTTGTATAGCTTTATTAATAAAAACAGGGGCTTCAGATGTAGCAGTTGTTGTAGGCCAGAGCTCATTTTGAATTTTGGAAGGTCCTACTGGTTCTTGTGTAACATCAGGGTTTTCTTCTTTGACTGCAAAATTCGTAGGTGCAAGGGAAGCTCCAGGCATTGGAATTTGAGTTACTTTGTAGCCTGCTTGATTATAAATGTCTCCACATTGATTGCACATATACTCTCTACATTGATTCTCTTTTGTGTTTTCCTCTGTCATGGTCGCTATGCGAGCTAGGGTATACAATTTAAGTTCTTTGTCGTAGGCTTCCTTTACCATTACTAGCTCTTGCTTGTAGGCTTCCAATTCAGACCTTAGGAGCTCATTTTCTTGTAAGACAGAGGCCATTGTTGGTTCTGGTTGTTGATATTTCATGGGTGTATTAAGAGAGGTGATTGATTCTTGTGTAACAGTCATAGCCGCAATAGCTGGTTCTTGTGGAGCAGCTATAGGATCAGCAATTGATTCTTGTGTTTCAGCTTCTTGATGTAGAGAAAGTAGTGTTGCGGCACCTTGGGCATATGATTCCTGTATTTCGGTAACAACATTAGCAGCTGGTTCTTGTGTTTCAACTATAGCTGGTTCTTGTGTAACAGCTATAGCTGGTTCTTGTGTTTCAGCTACTGAATGAGTAGTTGGTTCTTGTGTTTCAGCTACTGGATGAGTAGTTGGTTCTTGTGTTTCAGCTACTTGATTTAAAGAGAATGATGTCGCAGTACATTGGGCCTCTGTTTCTTGTGTTTCAGTGCCCATGGGTGGAATAGGTAAAAATTCCAGAATTTGGGAGGGTAAAGGTGTACAGGCTTTTAGCAAGATGGGTTGGGGGTTTAGGGCAGTGGCAGTAGTGGCTGCTCTTGTTGAGGTCCTCGTTTTTTTTCTTTGTAAAAAGGAGGGAAAAGGAGGAATTTGCTTCTTTCTTTTGCGTGTGGGTTTTTCCTCAGTGATGGGGTAGGGAGAGTTATCTGGTTCAGAATCATCGCTAAGGATATGAACATTAGGAGTAGATGATTCTGGTAAGTGGTGGGGCGGGCCTGGTATGGTAGGAGGGTTAATTGGATCAATTGGGTCTGTAGGCGGATTGTTAGGTATTTCCAGAGGGTCTGGAAGGTTTTGTGGTTGTTGTTCCTAAAGATTTTCAGGATGTTCCACAACTTCTTGAGGGTCTATAGGTGGGTTGTTTAGGGGAGGGTTTTGTTGGGAAAAACCCTTTTGGATGCGTAGTTGAGCGAGACGGTGATGGGTGAGGAAAAGGGCGGGATTTTTAGCCTTTTTACAATAATGTGACATATTTCTAAGACATTCGAGCAGATAGTAGGGAATATTCATCAATCTAGCATGTCGTAAATGAGACAACAAGACAAAATCGTACTAGTAGACTACCTAGTATCGGCCTTCATAGGTGAGGTAGTGCTTGACAAGCTCTATAACTTTCGACCAAGGAGGCGACAACGAGCTAAGTCGAACACCTCAGCCTTTAGGCTCAATTTGTTCTTCTGGCAAGAGAAAATCCCGTTGGGCATTAAGGATAATGTGTTTGTGGTTGAACCAGCGAATGCCAGTGACAGGGAGACCCGAAACCTGTGCTATATCATCCTTTGTGACTGGAATTCGAACCCCTTGAACAATAGAATAATCTTCTTGAAGATTTCGAGCAAATTGAAGAACCTGTTGTTGATCAAATCCCTGGAGCCTATGAAAATAACCCAGCCAACCTGTCTGCAGAAAAATTTGATAGACTTCTGGATATAATTCTAACAGGGTTGTTGTGCCGGGTTTGTATCGTATAATAGGGCCTCCCATAGCTAACAGCTCAATAAAATGCACAGTCAGAGAGTCAAGTAACCGCTTCTGAACAGAGTAAGTTTTGTGGGTGAAGGCATGCAAATGGTGGTGAAAACAAATGAAATGATGGGAAAAAAGAATGACGGTAGTCGGTTCATGTGAAATGATGGCATANAGTACAGCTAAAATAATGATTTTAAGTGAATGATAATAATGAGTCGGGATCTTCTCATTAGCCATAGTTACATTGTATTTACATATAAAGTTTACATACCTCATCTTTACCTTTGATTCGTACTTAAAAAAAAAATATAGTTCCTGTCCATAATAGTTCTGCAGTAACCATGGGAGAGACTTTGGATTTATTAGAGAAATTGTATCAAGGGTTTGTTTAATTATGAGAGAGGGTCGTGGAAGGACAAAATGTAGTATGAGAGCGAAAGAGATGAAGTAGATGTTTTTATTGACAGGGAATGCTAAAAAAGTGGTGTTTCAGCAACAAGAAAAGAATAGAAAAATGCTTGTTGAAGAGTGATGTTTTAACAATGGAAAATACTGCTGAAAAAATGGTGTTTCAGCAATGGTGAAATGTTGATGAGCAGTGGTGTTTAAGCAATGGAGAAAAATGGCGAAATATTGTTAAACAATGGTGTTTCAGCAATGGGGAAAAGGGCAGAATATTGCTGAACAATGGTGTTTTAGCAATGGGGAAGATGGGAAAAATGAGGAAACATGTTGTTGGAAAGTGATGTTTCAGCAATGGGGAAAAGGCGAAATATTGTTGAACAGTGGTGTTTCAACAATGGGGGAAAATGGAAAAAAATTAGAAAAATGTTGCTGGAAAGTGATGTTTCAGCAATGGGGAAAATGGCAAAATATTGTTGAACAGTGGTGTTTCAGCAATGGGGAAGATGGGAAAAATGCGGAAAAATGTTGTGGGAAAGTGATGAAGAAAGAGGGAGCAGTGCTTCACAAAATGAAACCTGGATCTTTTTGAAGTAAGATCGTCCTTTCTTGGTAGGCCTTTTCTTTGATCGAGAATCTTCAAAAGAATCAATTGTAACATGTCATTCCTTGACAGGGATTATTAGTAAAAGAGATCTAATCTAATACTAAAGGAATTAAATTTAGAAGAATTAATTGCAATGAGGGGTAGGAGGCCCCTCTAAAAAGAGATAATGTGAGTCTGCCACACATGTGGCCTTAAAATCTTCTTTGGAAATGGGGCGCTGGTACAGACGAAGTCGATGACCATTCACTAATAACGGTGTTTTAGAGTCATCAATTGTGAGGAGCCTCACTGTTCCATTGGGGAAAACAGTGTCCACTTCGTAAGGTCCAAGCCATCTTGTACATAGTTTCCCTTGAAATTCTTTAAACCAAGAATCATACAGTAAAGCCCAATTACCTTTTTGAAATTGCGTATGCTTGATGGTTTTGTCATGCCATTTTGATCTTTGTTGTTGAATCATAGTTGTATGATGAATGGAATCTAGTCTTTTTTCATCCAATTCATTAAGTTGCTGCAACCTGGCTATCTGCGCATCGGTCAAATCAAGGTTGACAGCTAAAGCAGTCCTTAAGGTTTTGATTTCAAATTCCACAGGAAAGACAACATTTTTTCCATAAACTAATTCATAGGGAGAGAATCATGTAGTGTTTCTCCAGGTGGTTCTGTAAGCCCATAATGCTTCAGGGAGCCTGTGAGACCAATCCTTTATGTTTTCCTTCATTGTTTTTGTGAGAATGGTTATATTACTTTATTTTTGCTTTCCACCTATCCATTGGCTTGGGGGTGGTATGGTGTAGTCATTCTATGATTTATATGATATTTTTGAAGTGTGGCTTTAAAACTATGAGAAGTGAAAGGAGGTCCTCCATCTGTAATTAATTCTCTAGGCACTCCAAATCTGATAAAGATGTCTTCAAATAGAAAATCTAGAACCACTTCTTCAGTATCTCTATGGAGTTCTTTAGCTTCCACCTATTTGGTCCTATAATCTGTGCAGGCCACTATATAAACTTTTTGATTGGATGGAGGGTTAATGAGTCCTACAAAGTTTAAGGCCCATCTTTCAAATGGTTCAAGTACTACCTGGGGATTTAATGGCATTTCATCTCTATGATTAGGTTGACCCATTCTTTGACAGCTATCACAGGCCCGAACATATTTCTTGGCATCTTTAAAAAGTGAGGGCCAATAATACCCCATCCTGAGAATTTTATGTGTTGTTCTCTTATCAGCAAAATGCCCTCCACAAGGGGCATCATGACAAGATTTTAGTATATCATAAACCTCATCTTCTCTAATGCACCTTCGGATTTCTTGATCAAGTCCTGTGTGGAAAAGACACCCACTTATCTAGCTATACCGAGAACTTTTTTGAATGATTCTTCTTCTCTCTCGGTGGGATAGGTGTGGTGGTAACTTCCCTGCAACCAAGTAGTTAGCGATGTCTGCATACCATGGTGAGTGAGCATATACTGCAAATAGATATTCATCGGGAAATGAATCATCTACTGGGGTATTATCATCAGCTGTTAACCGAGAAAGGAAATCAACAACTACATTTTCTTTTCCTGGTCTAGCTACAATTGTAATATCAAATTCTTGTAATAATAGTAACCATCTAGTGACTTGAGCATTTGTGACAAGTTTGTTCATTAAATATTTGATAGTTGAGTGATCAATATGGACAAGAGTAGAGTAGCCAATGATGTAATGTCGAAATTTATTAATAGCATGGATAACTGCTAAGAATTCATTTTCGGTAACTGTATAGTTAAGTTCAGCAGGAGTCATATTCTTGCTAATGAAGTAAATAGCATAAGGGAGATGATTTTATTCTTGTCCCAAGACAACTCCTATTGCAGTATCTGAAGCATCAGAGGATATATGAAAGGGAAGTGTCCAATCAGGTCCTCTTAGAATAGGAGTTGTAGATAACTGATGTTTGAGTGTATTAAATGCTTCCTGGCAAGGATTAGTCCACTTGAATTCAACATTTTTCATAAGTAACACAAACAGAGGAGAAGCTATTTTGGAAAAAAAATGATAAATCTTCTGTAGTATCCAGCATGTCCTAGGAAACTTCACCTCTGTTTGGGTTTTGGGAATAGAAAGGTTTTTAATGACTTGTATCTTGGATGGATCCACCTGGATTCCTTGAGATGAAATAAAATGTCCAAGCACTACTCCTTCACTCATCATCATATGACATTTTTCTGTGCTTAAGGAGAGGTGGGCTTGTATACATCGTTTAA
>ML777039.1:96283-106929 GCA_009831015.1 Picea engelmannii | reverse complement strand
CTGGTTTTGAATATCAATGCACTGCACAGCCTTATTATTGGGGTTAGGGTTAGGTTGTACAGGTAGTTGGGGCCTCATCATTTGATTGTTCGGTGGAGTACCTGATGGTAAAGAGAGTGGTTGCAGAAATTGTGATTGAGGTAGTTGATTTGGGAACGGGGGTTGTTGATTTCTCCAATTTGGATTCCATTGGTTAAGGTAAGGTTGTTGTTGTGGAGGCCAAGGAGTCCACATTGCTGGATCTACAAAGGGAGGGTTAGTTTGTTGCATGGATGGGTAATTCATTTGATTGAGGGGTGGGTATTACATTTGATTATAGGGAGGGTAATTTGCTTGATTAAAAGAAGGATAGTTATTCCAACGATTAGAAGATGTAAATGGCATATTAGGGTTCATACCTTGTCCCCGTGGCTGCCATTGCCTTCTCTGTGTCAACAGATAGACAGCTTCAGCTTCTTCATCAGTTGGTTGTAATGTTGCCTTGATTCCTGGTAAAGAAGGGCATTGTTGAGTTTTACGATCCTTATCACAAATGGTGCAAATTGGTTTTTTTTCCAATGGGAATTCCCTTCATGGGTGCTTATCTCTGCATTTGGAACAAAAGATGGACAGAGTTGTTTCTGCTTCGGCTTGTTTCTTTTGAATCTGCAAGGTATCAATTTGTGAAGCAAAAGAGCTTAGCATTTCAGTTTTAAAACCCTCAAGTAAATTACCTATTTCGGATCTTGTTGCTCCTCCACTGGCTGATTTTTGAACTCTTGAAAATGTGGTATCCCTGATGTTTGATCTATTCCTTGCAGCTCCTCTTGAACATCTTTTACATAGGTTAACAATTTCATCATATGATTCTTTAGATATGTCCCATTTTCCAAGCATATTCAGCATATCTAGACAGTCATCCCTTACTCCTTTTAGTAATATTGTTTTAAGAATATCTTTACTTACATTGGGGTGATTGGATCTTTGTAGATTATACTGTAGCCTTTCAACAAAGTCCTCCAAATTTTCATCCTCTTTCTATATCATCTTGAATAGTTCCTCTCTTTTTTCTCTTGTTCGACAATAGTCTTGGTATTTATGCAGGAATTTCTATTTCATCTGATCTCATGTTGTGATTACATGACCTCCAAGACTCATGAACCATTTTAATGCATTTCCTTTTAATGTTGCTGGAAATAGCTTCAATTTTTTAGCATTGGAAATGTAATCATAACTTCTGCATAATATGTCAAACTCGAAAAGGAATTCATCGGGATCTTCTGAAGATAAACCATGAAAGTTAGGTAAAGATGAGAGTGGAATATTCTTCATGGGAGCTACTCCTCTAGGAAGATCACCAATAAGAAATCCTAAGGTAGAAAAAGAGTTTTCATCATTTACCTCTCCTTCAGGACCTGCCTATTCTTCATGATGCAGTTCTTCATTATACTCATCCATGGTTTCTTCTGTTTGTTCCCCTGCTGCACTTGCTCGATCCTCAATGTTTTTTGTTGGTTTCTCAACTGTCTCAGGACTCCAAATCTCTTTCCCTGTTTCAAAGTTTTCTTGAAAGGAAGGTTGAGATTTTGGTTTTCGAGAGCTTGGTCACTGAGGAGCAACAGATTCAAATTTTGATATAATCTCGTCAATAAAAGTCTTTCTTCCTCTACTTCCTCTACCCCTGCCACCTGTAGGGTTAGTTTCTTTAGGGTCTCTGCGTCCTCTCATGCAATTTGTATATCTGAAAGAACATAAATTCTTTTGAAATCTATAATTGCCTTCCCTGGCAACGACGTCAAAATGTTGGTCACTGTAATTGATTATTAACTAAACAATCAAGTGTTACATAAATTGTCAACCTAGGGAAGTCTGTTTATTTCAAAGGCAATCACACACTATATATTCTCAATCTCAAAAGCAATGTAGAGTTGTAGTAAAAGTACATTAATCACACCTTGCCTTGAACAGACTGAAGTTCTACTTTGAATTACAGAAAAGAAATCTATCTATTGCAGAGTTCGAGGTTTAATGAAATAATTATCAGAAGAATCTTGGATTACATTAAGAAACAACAACCTAGGAAAAGAAATCTTTCAGGATACTGCAAGGAAGACTAACTATTATGTAAAAGAGAACATGACCCTATTCCTCAAGCAGGAATCTTCAGCACCTGTTTCTGATTATCACACCTTCATGAACTCATTACTAATCAAAATGATTGACATGTACTAAAGGCTAACTATCTTATAACAGATAAGAAGACCCTATTCCCCAAGCAAGAATCTTCAGCACCTGTCTCTGATTATCACACTTTCATAAATTCATCAAGCAGAATTACCAATCAGAATGATTAACAGTTACCCAAGCATGAATTGTATGAAAACAATGTAACAATCAGTAAAGTAGAGTTTCAACAAAACAGAGTTCAGTAAAGTAGAGTTTCAGCAAAACAGAGTTTAATCAAGGCGTGAACAAAAATAATACTAACACACTACAGAACTAATGGGTGAATCTTGTGAAAAAGGTGGGCCCTCCCTTCTCACAAGATTCCTCAGGAATAAAAGGAACTAAGAAGAAATGCTCATAATCATCTTTTATTCATCTGTCCATTGTATCATGTTACAATATCCAAAGTGAACACGTACTTCTCTGTAATTCCTTTCTAATAAAAAAGGATTCCCCTTCTAATGATGATTTCCCCTTATTTAAAGAGGAGAATCCTCTCAAAACAATTGATCATCAAATTACATGTGCGCATATGAATCCTATTCTTAGCCAGATCTAATCTTCTATGTTGGAATAGGATATTCTGATCTTCTGTAGCAAAATGTTATTACAATAGTTGGAATGGTGCTGGGTTGAGGTGTAGCTGTGGCGGCCAGTGTAACAGCTTCTTTATTTATCTTCTTGTTACTGTTGTTGTATACTGTTTAAGCATTGCAAATCACGAACTGTTTCAGCAACGGGATTTGCGTTTTGACTGTTTCAGCAACATGGTCTCAAGCAGCAGCGATGGTTGGTGTTGGCTTAAGGTGTGGCTGTTGCGGGAAGTGTAACAGCTCCTTCTTGTTACTGCTGTGTGAATTGTTGTTCCAGCATCGCAAATCACGGACTGTTTCAGCAACAAGATTTGCGTGTTGTTGACTGCTTCAGCAACGGGTCTTCAAGCAGCAACAATAATATGCAGTTCGAACTGTTTCAGCAACTATATGTTTCTAATCGATGGCTAAGTATGAGAGTAATGTAAAATTACATGTAAAACAAATTAAACATATAGTAAAGAGAAGAAACGTTATATACCTTTGGAAAGATAGGTTAAGGTGATAATGTAAGCTTAAATGTGAGTGGGAAAATGATGTAATGATATCAAAAAGGTACATTATAGGGTCCTAATAGTCCCCTGGAGAGTTGTCCCATGTTCACGACTCATGATATGCCTTGGTTTGTTTTCCCGAAGGCACCTTCTTCTGGGAAGCTCCATCATATTCCAGAGCCAGAGTGAGTTTTTGGAAGGGACTATCGTTTTTAAATAAATACTTAAGCTTACCTCACCCCTGTCACAGAGTTCATAGCTCGATAATTTAAGAAGGCCTTTCAGTCAGGTCACCAAGCCTGGTGATAATTACCCAAGAATCCATTGAAGGATTTTATGGCCTAAGTTTGGAAACCTTGCCGCAGAAAGAATGGGTTTCTTAGAGTTTGGTGTTTCGGCGTTTCGGCACCCGGGATACCCAAGGGCAAGTTTTCTTGTCTTCGCATGTCGCGAAATCCCGACTTGTGAAACCCCGAAATGGTATAGCATGGTTAGAGTTTGGTGTTTCGGCGTTTTGACACCCGGGATACCCAAGGGCAAGTTTTCTTGTCTTCGCATGTCGCAAAATTCCTGACTTGCGAAACCCCAAAATGGTATAGCATGCTTAGAGTTTGGTGTTTCGGCGTTTCTGCACCCAGGATACCCAAGGGCAAGTTTCCTTGTCTTTGCATGTCGCAAAATACCAACTTGCGAAACCCTGAAATGGTATAGCGTGGTTAGAGTTTGGTGTTTCGGCATTTCGGCACCGGGGATACCCAAGGGCAAGTTTCCTTGTATTCACATGTCGCGAATTCCCGAATTGCGAAACCCCGAAATGAACTTAGCATTATACATTTATATACATATATCATTGTTTCAGATTTTTGGCTCCTGGGAAACCCAGATGCGAGACCTCTTGTCATCGTACATCGCAAAATCCCGACTTGCGAAACCTCGAAACGAGTTTAGCGTATATATATGAATTTCGGAGTTTCAGCAACCGGGAAACCCAAGGGTGAGTTTCCTTGTACTCGCTAGATGCGAAATCCCAATACGTGGAACCCCAAAATAGTCTTGCGTGTATAAGTCTTGGTGTTTCGGAGTTTCGGCAACCGGGAAACCCAAGGGTGAGTTTCCTTGTACTCGCCAGACGTGAAATCTCGATATGTGGAACCCTGAAATATTCTAACATGGATAAGTCTTAGTGTTTCGGAGTCTCGACAACTGGGAAACCTAAGTGCAAGACCTTCTGTCTGCGCATATCCCAAAACCCGACTTGCAAGACCCCAAAATGATAATAGAGCGGATGAGATACGGTGTTTCGTTGTTTCGGTAAACGGGATATCTAAGGGAAAGTCTCTTGTACTTGCCAGTCCTGAAATCCCGACTTGCGAAACCCCGAAATGACATAGTATGTCTAGAGTTTGGATGTTTCTATGTTTCGGTACCCAGGAAACCCAAGGGACAGTCTCTTGTACTCGCCAGTCCTGAAATCCCGACTTGTGAAACCCCGAATGACATAGTGTGTCTAGAGTTTGGACGTTTCAGTGTTTAGGCACCTGAGAAACCCAAGGGTGAGTTCCCTTGTACTCGTCAGTCGCGAAACCCCGGCTTGAAAAAGCCTGACATGAACTTAGTATTAGATATATATAAATGTATTGACATTTCGGAGTTTCGGCACCCGGGAAACCCAAGGGAAAGTTTCCTTGCCTTCGCGTATTGCGAAATCCCGACTTGCGAAACCCCTAAATGAGCTTAGTAGATATAGGGGTTTCGGTGTTGCGGAACCTGGGAAACTGAAGGGTAGGAACCTTCGTCTTCATACATCGTGAAATCCCGGAACGCGAAGTCCCGGTAGGTGAAATCCCAAAGCGGTTTGGTGTGAATAGAATTCTGTGTTTCGGGGTTTGGGGAGTCGTAGAAATCGACTCCCTCGCATTTCAATCTCCTGGTTTTCAAAGTCCCGAAATGAGAAAGGCGTCTCGTGGCTTAGCCCGGGGTCACAACCGACGGACACATGGGATTAAATCCTATAGTTGTTGTGTGAGTTGTACATGACGGATCTTCAATGAAAGAACCAATGAGTTGGTGTGGTGAAGGTCCCGATTGGAAGATCTAGCCTACGCTAGAACCTCATAGGAATTCAGGGATTCTGTTCCTCGGTGAAAAGGAGGAAAAAGCCGAAAAATATTAGTTCCCATAGTGGGTGTGTTACAAATTGGTATCAGAGCATGGTTACAACACTTGGCCTGCTTGGGCTCATGAACGGGTTGCGCAGAGACTCCATTCGGAGTACTACTAAAAGGGTAACCCTCTATCTTAACCCCCTTAATCACAAGTCGAGGTTAAGAATGAAAACTCCTATTGTGTGTGTGCATGTGAAAAATATGAATTATGTACTGGTCATAAATGAATATAAATATTGACTAACAACCAGCGTTTTTTCTTTTGCACACAAGCGAAAGATCAACCGCAGGAAATTACAGGCGTATAGAATGGTGACTCACCATGAAGTAGGGGAGGGCTCCCACAATAGAGACAAAGAGTTTGATGAAAAAAGGGTGGTAGGGACCCCTCCAGATCTAGTTGAGACTGTGGGGAGCCTCATGGTCGAATTGCAGAGCTGCAAGGCTGACAACGAGAGGATGATAAAAGAGCAAGAGAAGCAAACGTAAATTAATGCAATTTTATTGCAGAGCTTATCCGACATACAAAGACAATTGCAACATGAACCTGAGATACAGAAACATGGTCATGTCAGTGACCACACTAAGAGGAGAACCTTGAGAAAGGTCCACCCCAGAGATAAGGGACAAGCGTCAGACAATTCTTCTGGAAAGGAAGCTGGTGACTCGAAGGGATTTTCTAGCAGCAGAACTAGTTTTCATTCCCGAAGAAAACGAAAGAAGAGAAAACTTTCCAAGAATCATAATCTCGAAGAGTTAAAAAAGGCCAAACCACCCTCCTTCGATGGTGAAATAAAGAAAGGAGAGGAAGCGGAGGCCTGGTTGATCAGACTAAAGAAGTATTTCAGAGTCCATGATTTCTCAGAAAACTTGAAGGTCCGAGTAGCCACCTTCAACTTGAATGGAAAGCCTTCCATTTGGTGGGAATATCTTAAGAATGTAAAAGGGATTCAGGAAGAAGACCTATCTTGGGAACGATTTGAGAAATACTTCAGGAAGAAATATCTGTCAAAAAAATACTTCGACGAAAAGGCTAAGGAATTCTATGAACTCAAGCTGAGGCAACTCACCATATAGGAATATGTCAATAGATTCCTCAGGTTGTTGAGGTATGTACCCTACATAAAAGCAGAAAAGGCAAAGGTGCAACGATTCATCAGTGGACTACCTAAGGACTATCAAAACAAGATTGAATTTGACGAACCAAAGACCCTAGAAGATACTATCTGAAAGGCAAGATATTGTTATGAACAACTTGGGCATTGGACAGGACCTCGCGAAGGCTGGAAGCAGAAGAATAGTTCAGGATTCCAGAAAAAGGGTTTTAAATCTCCAAGATTTAAGGACTATAAAAAGAACTCAAGGATGAGATTCCCAGCCCAAAGTGTACACCAACATAACTTTCCCTCCTTGAGTGGAAATAAACTTTCTGGATCTGCCTCAGTAAAGACTGATAACCCAAAGAGAGAACCTTTAAAATGTTGGGGTTATGGAGAAGAACATCTACTAAGGGACTGCCCGCACCGACAATAGAACAACCGAAGAATTTACAACGTTCAAGAAGCTACCATCGTCAATAACATGGCTAGGGGCCTACCGCAAATTTATGCAGCCTTGGATAATAACCAAGCTGACCACCAAGCTTCAGTGGTGAAAATCGAAGGTATGATCACCAACCATCTAGTGTTTATTCTGATTGACCCTGGTTCAAATTTGAGTTATATAGCCCCTAAGGCTGTTGATAAATGTAAACTACAGCCACATAAAAACGCTAAGCCATGGTTGGTACAGTTAGCCACTGGCACCAAAAGAAGGGTAGCGGAGGTCATACCAACCTGCCAATTCATTATGGGCGAATTCCCCACCCAAGCAACCCTTAACATATTACCCCTCGGATCGTATGATCTGTTGATTGGTATGGACTGGCTAGCCACCCATAAAGCCAAATTGGACTGTTATCATAAAACCTTGGAATGTGTAAGAGAAGAAGGAAGAAAAATAACCCTCCAAGGAATCCAAAAACCTGTCTCAGTGAGACAAATATCAACTCTTCAAATGAGAAAGTATTGCAGAAAAGGATGTCCACTATATGCAATATAGATGTTGAAAACAATTGAAGTTGACAAACCAAGCCTCGAAGACCACCCCACACTGAGAGAATACAAAGATGTATTTCTGGAAGAGGTACCAGGTTTACCTCCAAGAAGGGACATCGACTTCTCAATAGAACTTGCACCAGGAGCAGTGCCAGTGTCTAGGACACCCTACAGGATGAGCACACCTGAGATAGTTGAACTTAAATTACAATTGAAGGAAATGATGGACAGAGGCTATATACAGCCCAATGTGTCTCCATGGGGGGCACTATTCATGTTTGTGAAAAAAAAATATGGTACCCTCTGACTGTGTATAGATTATAGACAACTCAATAAAGTAACCATAAAGAACAAGTACCCCTTACCCAGGACCGATGACTTGTTCGATCAATTGGGAGATGAATCTATCTTCTCGAAGATTGACTTGAGATCTGGATACCTTCGAGTCTGAATAAGGGTGAAGACATCCATAAAACTACCTTCATGATGAGATATGGTCACTACGATTTTATGGTAGTACCATTCGGATTGACCAATGCCCCTGCCACTTTTATGTGCTTGATGAACAATGTGATCAACAAATTCCTAGACAAATTTGTGTTGGTTTTTATTGACGACATATTAATTTACTCCAAGAATAGAGAGGAACATGCAGAACACCTTAGGCTTGTGCTTCAAGTGCTAAGAGAACATCAACTCTATGCCAAATTTAGCAAGTGTGACTTTTTCCAATAGCATTACATTACTTTTGCCATGTCCTATCTGAAGAAGGAATAGCGATAGACCCTGATAAGATCAGGTCTATCATTGAATGGCCTACCCCGAAGGACGTTTCAAATATCAGATCCTTTATGGGCTTGGCAGGATACTATAGGATATTTATAAAAGGATTCTCCAAGATTGGGAGTCCAATCACTACCCTCCAGAAGAAGGGGACAAAATTCACGTGGACACAAAAATGTGAAGAAAGATTTCAAACCCTGAAACATCTACTGACCCACACACCCGTACTAAAGATCGTTGATTCTGAAGCTGACTTCCTCGTGTGCACAGATGCCTGTAAGGAGGGGCTCAGAGGAGTCCTTATGTAGGGAGGAAGTGTGATCTGCTATGAATCCTGAAAATTGAATGAGCACGAAGTCAACTATGTGACCCATGATCTAGAGTTGGCCGCCATAGTGCACGCCTTAAAAATGTGGAGGCATTACCTCCTGGGAAGAAAATTTGTACTTATGATAGACCACTATGGATTGCGATATCTGTTTGACCAACCAAATCTCAATGCCCGACAAGCTAGATGGATGGCCCTCCTCAACGAGTTTGATTTTGAAATCAAACATATTAAGGGAAAGGAAAATAGGGTGGTCGATGCCCTTAGCAGAAGCATGAAAACAATTCACCTGGCAGCGGTAAGCACCTATGAGACGGATGTCAAAGAAAGAGTTAGAAATGCACAGGAGACAAACACATTCTTCCAGACCGTGACCTCGTACCTGCAGCAAGAACCCACAGGGATAAAATATGGAGGCTACCAGATGATGGAAGGAGGTCTGCTCACTTATAGAAACAGATTGTATATCCCAGATTGTGACGACTTGAAGAGGTTCATAATGGATGAATTGCACAAAAGACCCTACACTGGTCATCCAGGATACCAGAAGATGATCACGACCACCAGGAAACAATTCTATTTGCCTGGATTGAAGAAAGGCATAGCTGAGTACTTAGCCAAATGCATAGAATGCCAACAGGTTAAAGCAGAACACCGACACCTAGCAGGGTTATTACAACCTCTACTAATCCCAGAATGGAAATGGGAAACCATCTCCATGGATTTCATCACCGGATTACCAACCTCGACCAAACAGAATGACGCCATCATGGTAGTGGTGGATAAATTGAGCAAGTCCGCTCATTATGTCCCTGTCAAGTCGACTTGTAAGGCAATAGACATTTCCAACGTATTCATAAAGGAGATATTCAGACTGCATGGTATGCCGAAAGAGATCGTGTTTGACAGAGACACGAAATTTACTTCCAACTTTTGGAAATCACTGATGGTTGGTTTGGAGACCAAGTTACTATTTAGCACAGCCTATCACCCTCAAACCAATGGACAGACGAAAAGGGTGAATCAAATATTAGAAGACATGCTCAAGATGCATGTAATGCATCAACCCAAAAAGTGGGAAGACTACCTACCACTAGTGGAATTCGCCTACAACAACGGCTACCATGAATCCCTGAAGACGAGCCCTTTTGAAGTCCTCTATGGTAGGCCGTGCAATACTCCCGTCAATTAGAGTAATCCCGTAAACAAAGTTACTATTGGACCCGACATGTTGAAAGAAATGAAACAATAAGTGTTTCCGATAAAACAAAATCTAAAGGTTGCTCAGAACCGACAGAAAAGTTACACAGACCAAAAGAGAACTCCAAGAGAGTTCAAGGTGGGAGACCACGTGTACCTCAGGGTTAGGCCCAGGAAGAGTTCCCTGAAGATGGGAGCATGTGCCAAGTTGGCACCTCAATATTGTGGACCCTTTGAAGTTCTAGATAGAGTGGGACCTGTACCCTATAGGCTAGCACTCCCTCCCACAGTAAAAGCACATAATGTTTTCCATATTTCATTATTGAAGAAATATGTACATGATTCTAATCATATAATTGACTGGTCTGTGATCCAGGTGGAACTGGAGGGAGAATTCCTACCAGAACCTCAATGCATAATGGACAGAAAGGAAACCATGCTCAGGAACCAAACCATTACACAGGTCAAGGTGCAGTGGAAACATTTTGGCTCAGATGAGGCCACCTGGGAAATGGAAGATGCCATGAAACATGCATATTTGATTTTGTTTACTTCTATACTTACACGTTCTATTGATAGATAGAACATCGAGGATGATGTTCCTTTAAGGGGGAGGGAATTGTAACACCATGTTTCCCCCAGTCTGTAAAAATAACTATATTGGCCAAGAATTATGGCAAACTCCAAGTTGTGAATATGTGATTTGACAGACCCTGTATAAAGGGTCAACGAATGTAAATGATGTATATATATATATATATATATATATATATATATATATA
>ML777039.1:49882-95212 GCA_009831015.1 Picea engelmannii | reverse complement strand
TAAATAAATACTTAAGCTTACCTCACCCCTGTCACAGAGTTCATAGCTCGATAATTTAAGAAGGCCTTTCAGTCAGGTCACCAAGCCTGGTGATAATTACCCAAGAATCTGTTGAAGGATTTTATGGCCTAAGTTTGGAAACCCTGCCCCAGAAAGAATGGGTTCCTTAGAGTTTGGTGTTTCGGCGTTTCGGCACCCGGGATACCCAAGGGAAAGTTTTCTTGTCTTCGCATGTTGCAAAATCCCGACTTGTAAAACCCTAAAATGGTATAGCGTGGTTAGAGTTTGGTGTTTCGGCGTTTCGGCACCCAGGATACCCAAGGGCAAGTTTTCTTGTCTTTGCATGTCACGGAATTCCTGAGTTGCGAAATCCCGAAATGGTATAGTGTGGTTAGAGGGTGCTTTGACGTTTCGGCACCCGGGATACCCAAGGGCAAGTTTCCTTGTCTTCGCATGTTGCGAAATCCTGACTTGCGAAACCCCAAAATGGTATAGCATGGTTAGAGTTTGGTGTTTCAGCATTTCGACACCTGGGATACCCAAGGGCAAGTTTCCTTGTATTCACATGTCGTGAATTCCTGACTTGTGAAACCCCAAAATGAACTTAGCGTTATATATATATATATATATATATATATATATATATATATATATATATATACATATATCGGCGTTTCGGAGTTTCGGCTCCCTAGAAACCCAGATGCGAGACCTCTTGTCATCGCACATCACGAAATCCCGACTTGCGAAACCCTGAAAAGAGCTTAGCGTATATATATGAACTTCGGAGTTTCGGCAACCAGGAAACCCAAGGGCAAGTTTCCTTGTACTCGCCAGACGCGAAATCCTGATACGTGGAACCCCGAAATAGTCTTGCGTGGATAAGTCTTGGTGTTTTAGAGTTTCAGCAACCAGGAAACCCAAAGGTGAGTTTCCTTGTACTCGCCAAATGCGAAATCTCGATACGTGGGACCCAGAAATAGTCTAACATGGATAAGTCTTGGTGTTTCGGAGTCTCAGCAACCGGAAAACCTAAGTGTGAGACCTTCTATCTGCGCATATCCTGAAATCCCGACTTGCGAGACCCTGAAATGATAATAGAGCGGATAAGATATGGTGTTTCTATGTTTCGGCACCCGGGATATCTAAGGGCAAGTCTCTTGTACTCGCCAGTCCCGAAATCTCAACTTGCGAAACCCCGAAATGACATAGTATGTCTGGAGTTTGGATGTTTCGATGTTTCGGCACCCAGGAAACCCAAGGGACAATCTCTTGTACTCGCCAGTCCCGAAATCCCAACTTACGAAACCCTGAAATGACATAGTGTGTCTAGAGTTTGGATGCTTCGATGTTTCGACACCTGAGAAACCCAACAGTGAGTTCCCTTGTACTCATCGATCGTGAAACCCCAACATGAACTTAGTATTAGATATATATACATGTATCGGCGTTTCGACTCCCGGGAAACCTAAGGGCAAGTTTCCTTGCCTTCGCATATCGCGAAATCCCGACTTGCGAAACCCCGAAATGAGCTTAGTATATATAGGGGTTTCGGTGTTGCGACACCTAAGAAACCAAAGGGCAGGAACCTTCGTCTTCATACATTGTGAAATCCTGGTACGCGAAGTCCCAGTAGATGAAATCCCGAAGCGGTTTGGTGTGAATAGAATTCCAGGTTTTGGGGTTTGGGGAGTCATAGAACTCGACTCCCTCACATTTCAATCTCCCGATTTCCGAAGTCCCGAAATGCGAAAGGCGCCTTGTGGCTTAGCCCGGGGTCACAACCGATGGACACATGGGAGTAAATCCTATGGTTGGTGTGTGAGTTGTACACGATGGATCTTCAACGAAAGAACTAGTGAGTTAGTGTGGTGAAGGTCCCGATTGGAAGACCTAGCCTACGCTAGAACCTCGTAGGAATTCGAGGATTCTGTTCCTTGGTGAAAAGGAGGAAAAAGCCGAAAAATATTAGTTCCCGTAGTGGGTGTGTTACAACCACTTTGCAAGAATGGATGGAGGTTGATAGACTCATTAAATTGTCTTGTAAAGCGTCAGGTTTACAAGTGAATGAATAAAAAAAACAGTTTTGCATGTTGGGCTATCGGAGGTGGACTTAATTCCTTTGAAGATTTTTCTCTTGTTTAATTTTACATATCTTTCTGTAGGGTTCAATTATCTTGGTTATTATCTAAAGACAGGGTCGCATAAAGTGAAAGACTAGAGCTAGTTCCTGGCTAAGGTGGAGAAAATAATAGGCCATTGGTGCAATAGGTGGTTGTCATTAGGTGGCCGGTACATTTTATTGAAATCGGTTCTGGAAAGTCAACCAGTTTATTGGATGTCTTTGGCGGCCATCCCCAACTCAGTCTTAAACAAATTAAGGAAAGTAATGTTCAATTTTCTCTGGAATGGTAGTAGCGATACTTATCATTATCATCTTTGCAGGTGGGAGACACTAACTAAACCAAAGAACTGTGGGGGATGGGGATTTCATATTATTTTCCATTTCAACAAAACACTGGCAACAAATACTCTCTAGAGAGTGTTAACGTGGGATGGTATCTAGCACAGAGTTTTAAAAGATAAATATTTTCGCTATGTCATTGTCACAAATTGGCTCAGATCGGCGACCTTTCAACAGTCAGCAACTTCAAAAATTTGGAATAGTCTCTTAAAATTTGATCACCTGCTCACAAACTGGCATAGTTGGAATTCGGGTTTGGGTCACTATGTTTATATCGACAAAGACATAATTATGGGGTTGGGAGATAGATCCTACTTCTCTCATACTCTTTTATCTTTACTAAGACAAAAAAATATTACCTTACTCTCTCATGCTAGAGGACCACTTGATCAAGAATCCATATCTGCTCATTAGATCAGGAGTAATGAGTTGGGAATCACAGGTGAATTGGCAGCATAATGGGAACATTTTTTAATAACACTTATTAGGTCAAGAACCTTCATACAAGACAGAGATGATGAGTTGATGTGGACTGGAGGAGATTGTTCTAGATCCCTCACTGTAAAAAATGCTTATAATGCTTTATTATCAACCCTGAGGTTGCAGTTGTTTGGTGGATGGAGGCTAAAAGTATAGAAATGGGATATACCACTAAAAATAAAACTATTTTATCTAGTTGGAAACATAAAATAAAATATTAACATGGGACAACTTACAACAAAAAGGCTAGGACGGACCAAGTCGATGCCAATTATGTAAAAATGATTCAGAAAATATAAGTCATCTCTTCATCCACTGTTCTTTTGCAAAATCGGTGTGGGAGAGAATACAAACCGAACAAAAGAATAAAAAAGTTTGGGAAGGGAATACTCTGTATGATTGTTATAAAAAATGGACAGAGGATAAGATTGTCCTTTCCATTTTACCTGCTCTAATTTGCTGGAATATTTGGTTAGAGAGAAACTCAGTTATTTTCAAGAAGATCTCTCCCTCTATTCTTTATGTGGTTACCAAGACATTGGGATCACTAAAAAGGAATTCGACTCTTCAAACTTCTATTCCATTACGTACTTGTATGATTCCTCAGCGAACTGGCACTACAGTAGCATGTTTTGATGGGGCAACACAAGCAGATGGAAAACAATGTGGGGCGCGGGGGGGTTATCAAAACTCCAGATCATACAATTTATAGATGGATCTTCAACTGTGGAGAAGGCACTAGTACAAGGGAAGAATTACTGGGAGTTTGGGCAACACTAACACTGGCAACACATTTGTCAATTCATGAACTCCATGTTCTGGAGGATTCAAAGGCAGTAATTGAATGGTTGAACGAAAAATGAAGACTTTAGGAAAGTGCAATCAAATGTTGGAAGCTCAGAATCAAGGAATTAATTAAACACTTTCAAGAAATCAGTTTTGCACACATCTTCTAGGAATTTAATAGGGAGGCAGACTTTCTATCAAAACAAGCTATTCATGAACCTAAAGGCATAATTAATTTATTGGCCTTGTTTTGCAATAGTTGGCGAAATTTACCTTTTACTAGTGGTATTATTAAAGGAAGTATAGACATAGAACCTCCCTTGGATTAGTATTTGGGATTTTGTGTAGCCATTTTAGTATCATATGTTTTTTTGGAAAGCTTGTCATGATTTCTTGTATAGACAAGATTTGTAAACAAATTATGTTTCACTAATATAATTGAGTAAATTTTCTATTGGAAAAAAACAACTCAGTGGTGTCTAGTATACTAGATTCAGCCACAATTAAAGCAAGTTTGACAAGATTAATATTCTAAGACTGAGAATGTATTAATCTTCAACTTAATTCATTTAATCCATAGAGTCCATTTCTTCGAAAGTTATAGATTAATATTCTAAGATTGAGAAGGTTATAGGGTCCATTTCTTCGAAAGTGAGGCTACTCCATTGCTTCGTAATTGTGAGAATAAACAAGACTCGGTTAAGGAGCATATTTTTTAAAATAACGGCTTCATATAATTTTTTCGAACACACCATTGCTCATAAGATAAAACTGAGCAATGGTTCAACTAAGAACTAATACCAACCTGTCTCGTGGATTCAATTATTAAAGCCACCGAAAAAATACAACTCTGAAATGCTCAAAGCATAAATACGCTTATGTTCCCCTGTTTGTGTTCTTTTCGTATATCAACCTGCAACTATAAGTTCTTTATCGATTAAATAGAAGGTGTTTCTTCACGGACTGCATATCCCTAAAAACCATTCATCATTTCTTAAATTTGTATGCTTAAATATTTATGTTGTGACATGTAAATTTGAGAAGCTCCCTCTGATTCACTTCATTTTGAAATTCCAGCATTGGTCCTTTTGTTTTTTGTTTTGTTAATGTGGATACTTCTGGTTTTGTTTTTTTGTTTATGTGGGTACTTGTTCTCATTTGAAAATAAAGAAGAGTTTAGAGGCTTAATAATATTATCAGATGTGAAATGTGAAGTGCCCCAATCTTATGTAAACTTTGTCGATTACATTGGCTAAATTTTAGCAGTGTGTAAGCTGTCTACAATGAAATCAGATGGTTCAATTTTTACCAAACTTCGAGTTTKGAGGTTTTTCATGAAGGTGTCCACTGTCGAGCGTATCACTTTTATTGGTTTTTGTGTCGATCTCAGCGGGAGTGTAACAAGTTAGGAGGGACAGTCAAGCTCGATCATTTCAATAGYCTTAAAACCACCTCGGTACATGCAAACAGCTGCAGATATTAAATTTTGATGGGTTAGGGAAAAGAACAATCAGAAATAGAGGTATGCTTTATTTTGCACCGGCCATTCTACTGCCACTCGGAGTGAGTAGTGTAGTTTTAATTAAACTTGTTCTTGGGTGCTTGACCCATTTAATAAATGAATGATTGGGAAAGGTGAATAGAGAGATACATACCCATCTTTTACTCTGTCAAATGCAGCAAACAGAAACTTGTATTACTGCATCCAGTGCATCTGGATGTGATGGGAATAGCTGGCAAATTGGCAACATAAACTTCTGGGGGTGTGAACCACCGGCAATCAATTAAATATTGAATTCCTCATGAGAATCAATCGAATAGTGAATTGGTCTTTTTGAGGGCGATTGAATTTTTTCTTTTTATAGTCTACAGAGGCGTTCGCGCATGCATGTTCTACGGATCGTTTTAACGTGTCACGTTACCACTGTAACAAACCAGCCACTTTGTTCACCTTCGTAATAATATGACAAATGGAGATAGTGATACTAACAAATTTCTTCCTTCTTCTTCTCTTCAATTCTCCACTTGTATATACGTATTAGAAGCCGCAGTATGATATGACAATGCTCGAACATTCAAACATGTTAAGGTGGGAAAATCCCAGAGGAAATTAATCCGAAGATTTATATTTTCATTTTATCGACTGTGTCAACATTTTGTTTTAGTTTGATAGCAGCATGTGGCGACTTTAATTTTAAGGCCGTGTTGTCTGTAGAAGCAGCTTTCAGAATCTGGCGGTGTCCCACCGAAAGCTACAGACTGTACCACTTTTTATGCTTTCATCGATTGTCAGTTTTATCCTTTTCCATCCAAACTTAGCAGTCCGAATTAAGAATTTCCCCAAAGGTAATCTCTTTTATATAGAGAGAACAATCTCTTTCATATACAGAGAGAGAGCGCAAAGGGAATGATGAATGAAAGAAAAATAGATTTGACTACCTCGAAAAATTAAAAACAAAAATGCACACGTCATTTCTCAAAGCTAATCTTTTTTAATAAAATATAATATTATATATTATCTCAAAGCTAATCTTTTATAATAAAATTTTCAATATTATATATTATGTTTGATAGCTTTCAAGTCCACAGAAACGTGATGTGTAGCCAAAAAGTAACATTACCAATAACGATCCTCCCATGGTGTATGTAACATCATTGCTTTTTTAAATGTATAATTCAAGATAGAGTTATAATATTAATTGATTGATTGATTTTAAGCTAGGTGGAATAAACTAAGGGACCAAGAAAATAACACTTTTAACTCATCTTTACATTGTTTTTTATGTGGGATCTTTTATTGTGAATTTTGATGTGGTTGATCTTATTTTCTTCAAATAGTTGATGCATGTTGTCAATCTTTAAGTTGTTTTTCATATTGAGGATATATGTAAGTTTTCTCCTCCCAAACTTTTTAAGATACCCTCCACCTACCAATCTCACATCTAAAGTGATATGAACTCATCTTCAATTGTGCAACTAACAACCTTACTTGTCCTTTAATCTCTAATTTTGTACTCTTAGTATACTCAAAGTTAAAAAAGCAAATTGTTAATATGTTATAACCCATAACAGACATGAATTAAGGATAAATTTATATAATCTAATTTTAATAAAAGAAAATTTAAGATTTGTAAAATTTGTCAGGTTTTTTTCAACGTTTTTGGTAATTCACAAAGTATCCATACAAATGTCACGATAGAACATGAGAACGTTTTTGGTAATTCATACAGACCGGAAACGCACAAATATTGGTAAGAACATTTTCTATTCGTAGAGGAAGATGATAAGCGCATACTAACAAAGTAGAAAGCTTTGTAATTTAGGCTTCAAAAATATCCACTATTTCCGCTCTACTCGAAACTAGGTTTGGAATTTGATGTTTTGCCTAACTTAATTTATTTATTTTTAAATGTTTTTGACATTTAATAAAAAATTATAATATATGTTATATTATAACATATATTGTAAATAAAAAATTTGAGCTTTTTAATATTTTTTTTATGAGAATGAAAATAATTTAACCATCAATTTCACATTTAAATGTTTAGAATTAATTATACCTTATATTATATTATACTGTACCAGTGATCTATTTAATCTTTTCTTTATTTTCTACTTAATCATATTAATGAAATATTAATTTTTTCTTTAATTTTCTTTTTAATCATATTAACTGAATCAATGCATTATGACTGATCCTTAATCTAGAACTTACAGATTGCAAGGTTGTTTTGAACATGCCATTTATGGAGTTAAACATTAAATTACCTAGGTACATCACCTTTAGTCGTCATCTCTGATCTTATCTTAACACTGTCATAGAGATGATGTTCTCTTAACATTGTCACAGATAAAAATAAATAAATAAATAAAGTAACAAATGACACTTTAGGCATTTGCATAAAACTAAAATAAAAGTTGTTAAAAACTTAGAACCATCATTAAAATAAATTTGACAGAAAAGAAGTATTTGAAATGCCAAGGCCTGCGAGTCGCTACTAAAAAGATTTTCAAGCTAAAATAATTTTAAAATAAATTTGATAGAAAAGAAGGATTTGAAATTCCAAGCCTGCGAGTCGCCCCTAAAGAGATTTTAGGGCTAAAATAATTTTATTGAAGACAACACGTACACTTTGATAAAGTGATGCACGTAAAATACGGTCCTGTCAAGTAAAGCAAGTTTGACGGCAATAATCTTGTACGACTAAGAATTTATTAATCTTCAAACTAATGCATTTAATGGACTGATGTGAGTTGATGTCAAATACATGTTTTTTTCATATTATACTATTATATTAAATATAAATCTTAATAATCTAGACTAACTTGCATATTACATTTATACGATATAAGTGAGATCACATTTGAATATAGATTGTTATATTTATAATATATGACTCAGATCAAATCTGAGATTGAGCTAAGTTATTTACAATTTACTTTTAAATTTGAACAGAAGGAACCAGGCTGGGAATTTGACCTTTTATATTTTTTATTTATTTTAAAACGTATTTTTTATTTATTTTAAAAAGTATTTGATATGTGGGTAAGAAATTTGTTATTTATATATATTAAAATACCAAAAACATTAAATTGATGTTTAACTGTATAGATTTTTTGTCAAATTATATTGTAGGTGTTTTTTTAGTATATATGACTTAAGTTAATAACTAGGTAGAGGCAGAGCCGTGGAATTATCATGGTTTCAGTTTTCAAGGAACTAAGTAGGGGTAGAGCCTTGGAATTATGGTTGATGGCACTTGGACAATGTTAGTTGAGGTAGTAAATAGACATTCAAATTCTGAATTCCAATGCTTCAGGCTGGGTCTTCTTAGCTTCAACTTCCAATTTTGCTCTGTGAATGCCATTTTCAAGTCTTCTACTGATCATGATTGGAGATTGGAGATTAGATCTATTTAGCATAAAATTTATGAGAGTAAAATTTACACATAATATACAAAATATTTTGACATTTATAATTATGGGTAAAACTTTGGAGGTTGGAGATTGAATCTACTCAACATAAAATTTATAACAGTGAAATTTACATATACAAAATATTTTGACAATTATAATTCTGAATAAATCGTGAAGTGACAGGCATGAAAATAAATTAACAGTCATTAAATTTTCTCTCTCTTGACATGAACAGTAAATTTGAAATTCCAGGCCTGGAAGTAACTAACTAAGGCTGTGGATAACGGTTGAAAACTAGACGATGTTGGGTTCAAAGTACGATTAGCAATGTTTACTTCATTATCCAGCTGTTATGCTACTCGATTGCTTGGTAATCGTGAGAATTCTAACATAGGGGTTTAGTGCTTAATAAGTTTTCTATGGACAGGATTAAATATGGCTGGAATATTCTTAGTAGTCACACAAAATAAATCGTTGTGATTTCAATCATTAACTTCCTAGCTATTATAAAGACATCATTTTATGTGTTTACTTTTTAACATTTACCTAATCATATTTAAAAATTACTTTGATAGCTAACCAATTGCCACCTAAGTGATTAACAGAAATTAAAATATTAACACCAGATAAATGAAGCTCAACCGTTTATTTGTTAATCAATAATAAAATTTCATATATTCTTTTAAGTATTTTTTTCATCTTATCAACCTTTGGACGTTAATCAGCCACAATTATGTGGCTATGCTAGTATAATTCTTTTAAATCATCCACTAATATATTGGATTAAATTAATTGTAAATGATTCTCTCTACCATCAACTAATTGTTGTGTGAGTGAAAAAAATGAAACTTACATGGTACACTAAAATTGAGAAACAAGAAGAGTTGAGTACGAATTCCAAGAAATTTTGGAAGTAAAGAAAATTATAATTATTTTTAATATAATTTTGAGCAAATTATTTTTTTTAGAAAAAAAAAAAGTTGAGTACAATTAAACTAAAAACTAATGCCAAACTATCTAGTGGATTCAATTATTAAAGCCACCGAAAAAATACAAACTCTGAAATGCTCAAAGCATAAATACGCTTATGTTCCACCGTTTGTGTTCCCTACGTATATCAACCTGTAACTGTAAGTTCCTTATCGATTAACTTGAAGGCGTTTCTTCACGGACTTCATATCCATAAAAATCATGTAAAGTTGAGAAGTTGCTCGTGATTCACTCTGTAAACTAGCAGTTATAGATACATGGAATACAATTCATCGTTTAGTATCCATATAAACATCCATATCTTCATTCCTTCATGGTGTCCTTGTTGCCTCTACAATAGGAGGGGATCTTCCTTGATTTAGTTGTTGAATAGTCAAGAAAAGAGCTGTTTCGCATGCAAACTCAGTGGGCTACCACATGCTTGGCAAATAGGTGTTAATCAGAAAGCCACAAATCCTAATTAATACGAAGCAAACACACATATCAAAAATATTAAATAGAAAAATAAAACACAATGATTTACATGGTTTGCCCAACTTCGGCTATGTCCACCAAGTAGGTATCGATGCTATCTCATTATCATTTAATGGAGATTATACAGTTTTATAGCGTCTAGGTTTACATTAATAGCAAAACAGATTACAAACTAAGTAGTAAATGCTCTCCTCTGCATGCTCTAGCGGAATTGACAACTACGCAACCAAATCTTGGAGAAGAGGATTTGAGGTAGAATATTGTTCCTTGAATCTAGGGGTTTGTTGTCAACCGTTTCAACAATCTCCACCTTGACAACAAATTTATCTGATACCTTGTTCATTATTTTATTCTAGCACTTTTTCTACAAGCCAAGAGAAGTCAAGCACAATCGTAGTTTCTCTAAAAATACTGGTTTTGTGAACATGTTTTAATAGTTCTCTTTTGTATGAACTTTTTCAAGAGAAACTCCACCTTCATCGATGACCTATTTTACAAAATGGTACTTAATAGGAATATGTTTAGTTTTACTGTGGTAGGCTAGATTCTTGGCCAAGTGAATAGCACTTTGACTATCACAAAGTAGCTTTACTTTGTCCCGCATCCTTCCAAACTCACCAAACAAACCTTTTAACCAAACCGCCTCTTTGCAAGCATGTGAAGCAACTATGTATTCTCCTTTTGTTGTGGATAAAGCAACAATGCTCTGTAGCTTTGACATCCAACTAATAGCTCCACCTGCAAGAGTAAAGACATATCCTGAAGTTGACCTCATCTTGTCCAAATCACCTGCAAAATTAGAATTAACATATCCATAGAATTACTCACAACCACCGTTATAGGTGATACAATAATCACTTGTGCTCCTCAATGATTCGAAATCGGATTCAGAACCCTGTCAGGGCATGAAAAATGCTCAAAAATGAAAGTGCTCGGAATCCAACAAAACCAACACCATTGCGTTTGGCTCGTCTTCCCGATTCCGGCGGTATATTTACTTTGTCAAACGGACTCCGTATGCGAAAGTTATCGTGTTCTGATCGGAAGCCCAAACAGGTAAAAAGTCAAAGGTCAACTGGTCAAAAAGTCAATGCTGACATCAGCATGTTGACTGTGCAGTAGATGACGTGGCACTCTGGCTGATGGTGATTGGGCAGGTTTGCTGACAGGGCAGACATGTGGCAGGCAACTGGACCAGTCAATGGTTGACAAGTGGCATTTGTCCATCGAATGGGAAAGTGCCACATGGCACCCAGTCAAAGTCAAAGTGGCAGGTTTAAAAAAAAAATTGGGGTCCATGGGTTTTGAACCCATGACCAACCACTAAGCCTAAGCGCCTTCACTTTAGTCCTGTAACCAATGCACCACATTATTTTATGTTTTATTAAAACCCACAATATTAATTATATTGTATGGTATTGCGCATAAAGGAGGAGAGGGGCCAGCGCTTAGCCCTTTGGGCTAAGCGCTTGGCCATATGGAGTCCATATAACCTTGCCAAAGGAGCGCGCGCCCAAGACTAAGGGGMTTAAGCCYGTTTGTAACTATTATATGGTTATAAAGTGGTTTTTCAACCAATTTTKGGTTTTTTTAATAATRTTTAGCCCATTTTTAATGTAATTAACTCATTTTTAAGGGTTATTGGGCATTTTTAGAGCCTAAATTCGTGGAGGAAGTTGGAGATGGACAACTAACTCCCCCACTATTTAACCAAGGCCATTTTGAGGCCATGGGAGAGCTTTTGGACAGCTTTTTGATGGTTTTGGAGAGCAGAGATGCTGAGGCAAGGCCAAGTCAAAGCCAGTTGGAGGCAGGGAAGCTGTTGAGGAGGAGATGCTGTCGGACGATTTCTGAGAGCTCGGGACATCCGTTTCTAGTGTCGTAAGTTGTGCAAGATTCTAGAGATCTGGGCGAACATGACCAGATCAGTCTGGAAGCCATTTGACATTGTAATGATGTACCATTAATCTTTCTAAAAGAAATAAAGAAGCCTCCCTCACAGAGAAAAGGCCCGGAGACGTAGGCAAAGTTGTGTTGAACTCCGTTATCAACCTGTGCATTATGGTTTGTTGTTTTTCATTTCATTTCAGATTTTCACATATGCCTATGGCTGTATAATTCATTCTCTTTTCTCGTTCTTTTCGTTAAGTTTCCCAATGGTTAATTAATGCATGCAAATAAAAACTCAACCATAAGTCATTTCGAAAAATCCTGACGGATCACTCAAATACTGAAGCACCCATTTCACCGTTGCCTAGTGTTCTTTACCTGGATTTTCCATATATCTGTTGACAACCCCAACTGCATGTGAAATGTCTGATCTTGTACTAACCATCGCATACATTAAATTTCCTACTGCATTAGCATATGGTATTCGAGACATATATTCATTTTCTTCTTTTGTACTAAGACATAAACTTGAAGAAAGCTTAAAATGGGAAGCGAAAGGGATTGAAACTGGTTTCACACTATTCATTTCAAACCTCAAAAGTATTTTCTTGACATACTTCTGTTGTGACAACCAAAACTTACCATTCCTCCTGTCTCTGAATATCTCCATGCCCAAAATCTCATTTGTTGCTCCTAGATCTTTCATATCAAATGTCCTAGCCATTTGAGCCTTTAACTCGTTGATCTCAATTATACTTTTGCTTGCTAAAATCATATCGTCAACATACAATACTAAGATAATGAATATGTCATTATTCAATTTCTTAAAGTAAACACAATAATCATACTCACTCCTTGTATAATTCTGGCTCATCATGAAAGAGTCAAATTTCTTATACCATTGTTTGGGCCACTGCCTCAGACCATACAATGATTTCTTGAGCCTGTAAACAAATTTCTTGTTGCGATTATTAACGAACCCTTCAGGTTGTTCCATGTAAATCTCCTCATCCAAATCTCCATATAAGAAAGCAGTCTTAACATCTAGTTGCTCCAACTCCAAATCAAGTAATGCAACTAATGCTAACACAATTCAAATTGAAACAATCTTAACAACTGGTGAAAAAATATCCTAAAAGTCAATACCTTCTTTCTGAGAATATCCTTTTGCAACCAGCGTTGCTTTGTACCTTTCTACCTTATCATCAACACTCTTCTTCAGCTTGTAGACCCACTTGCAACCTACAGTTTTCCTGTCTCTTAGAAGTTCTACCAGGCCCCATGTAGCATTCTTTTCTAAAGCATTCATTTCACCATTCATTTCTTCTTTCCATTTTTCACTATTAGAACCCTCCACAACTTCTTGATAGCACGAAGGTTCATCATCATTAGTACTTAAAGAAATTGATGAAACAAAATCATCATACCTTCTTGGAGGAACTCTGACCCATGTAGACCTCCTTAGGGAAGTTTGTGGCTCATCCACAATATGTTGATTGTCATCATAATCCAAGTTTTCCTCTACAAGAACCTCTTCATGAACATCTTCATAAACTTGTTCATGTTCACTCTCATCTATAGTTGAACGAGTTTCAAACTGAATCTGTTGATACCTAGATACTTCTACTTGTTTCATTTAAACATCTACATCTGATTTGATGAGAGATGATTCATCAAATATTACATCTCTTTTAATGGTGATCTTTTGGGCAGTAGGATCCCACAACCTGTACCCCTTAATACCATCACCATATCCAACAAAGATAAGCCTTTTTTATTTTGGATCTAATTTAGAACGTTGATGTTTCGAAATTAGAGCATAGGCTTCACAACCAAAAACTTTAAGATTAGAATAATTACAAGGGTGACCTATCCATACCTCGTCAGGAATCTTGCACTTTATTGCTATTGATGGTGATTGATCCACCAGATAACAAGTTGTAGATACTGCTTCTGCCCACAATTCCTGTTGCAAGTTGGCGTTACTAAGCATACTCCTTGCTCTCTCTAGAAGAATCATGTTCATGCGTTCAACAACTCCATTTCGCTGAGGAGTATAGGCAGTGGTTTATGCCTATCAATCCCAAACTCCTTGCAATAGTTCTCAAATTCCATTGATGTAAATTCACCACCATTATCATTTCTTAAACATTTAATGGACCTACCAGTGCTCTTCTCCCTAAAGCTCTAAACTGCTTGAAAACTGTAAATACATCATCATTTCTTTTCAACATTTAGATCCACACCTTCCTAGAGAAATCATCTATAAAAGTAACAAAGTGTGATGATCCTCCATACTAAATAGTAGGGGATGGTCCCCAAACATCATATTGGATATAATCAAGGATTCCCTTACTAGTGTGTCTTCCGGTTTTAAATCTCTACCTATTATGTTTTCCATAAATACAATGCTTGCAGAAATCTAACTTTAAAGACTTTAGACTAGGAAGTAACTTGCGATCAGATAATACTTCCAATCCTCTTCCGCTCATAAGGCCCAACCATTGATGCCACGGTTGAACACAATCATTGTCATTCTCGGATACAGCTGTCGCGTGATCTGACTTGGTTCTTCCTTCTAACAGAAACATGTTTCCAACCTTCTTCGCTTTCATAATCAGTAGGATTCCTTTGTAGACCTTCATAACTCCACCTTGAAAAGTACTTGTATATCCTCCAATATCTAAGACTCCCAAAGAGATTAGGTTCTTCCTAAGCTCAGGTACATGTCTCACATCAATTAGTATCTTAACAGATCCATCAAACATCTTAATTCGAATGCTACCAATTCCCACAACTTTACATGATATATCATTTCCCATGTAAACAATTCCATCATCTATAGACTGGTAAGTAATAAACCAGTGTTTATGAAGACACATGTGATTTGAAGCACCAGAATCTAATAACCATTGTTGATCATAACATGAAACAATTCCAATTGTTAAAACTTCATTAGCCATACCTGTGCTTGTTGTTGAACCTGTTTTAGTTGCGTTTGCTTCCTTCGTCTCTTTTGGAGGGTCTTCTTTGGAGGTTTGTTGTCGCTTCCAACAATCCTTCTTCAGGTGTCCAGATTTTCCACAAAACCAACACTTAAGCTTTCTCTTCTTGCCCTTCGACTTTGACCAAGAGAAATCCCTCTGAACATGTCCTCTTTCTTTAGGTCTTCCTCTGACCACCATCGCCTCAAATGTAGAGGTTTTTAAATTGGATTTCTTCCTTGTTTCCTCAGACAGTAAAGCTCCAACAATAACATCAAACTCAATACTTTATGTTGAACTGAAACTAATAGAGGTAACAAAGTGATCCCATGACTCGAGCAAAGAACACAGTAATGTAATCGCCTTGTCTTCAGATTCGAATTTCACTCCCATGCTAGTCAACTGGACTAAAGGTGTATTGAAAGTATTTAAATGATCAGCTATTTTCATGTACCTTCCTTCATGCACAAACTGTACAATTGTCTTTTCAGGAAGATCCTGTTCGTCAAGGATTTCGTCATATACAAGCTTTCCATCTACTTCCACAAACCGATTGTTGTCTTCTCCGTAACAATGTTGAACAAAACAGCATCAACCAAACAAAGACGTATGGCACTCAGTGCTCTCGCATCGATCTCTTCCCACTCTTCATCTGAAATGGTCACAGGTTTCTTTGATTTTCCCAAAAGCGCCTTCACCATGCCTTGTTGCACGAGCAGATCATGCATCTTGACCTTCCAAATCTCAAAACCATTCTTTTTATTGAAATTCTCAATTTCAAACTTAGCACTTTGAGTTTTCTCCATTTTAGTCGTTTTGTTGTTTCTCAGCCTCTGTTGTCTCCACTTTTGTTAATCCGCCCATTCATACCATTCGTTGTCCCTTGACTATTGTGGGAGACTCTGCCTTCTGCAATACTCACTCTACCAGGGAATTTCCAAGCTCAGCCATGGTGTCCATACACTTTGTTATTCCTACAGGACACCACACCTCGGAACTCGACCTCAAAGCATTAGTCACATCCAACCACACCCTTCATGCAACGACCACCACATAGGTCGGCTCTCCCTTCTAGAGGAGAGACCGACACTGGTAGTTAAAACCGAAAAATTCGCAAGTGGTCCCTTCACTCAGGGATCCCAACGCTGATTTGAAAAACAACGCTTCCTTTACCAAGAGACCCCAAACACAAAACATCGACTGTACATTCACTATCAAAGCGTCTGAACCCTCAAAGTCGAAAAACGCACAACAAAAGGTAAGGCACGAGGATCAATTTTGTGGGCCTGAATCTAGAGTCTACTGACATGCGTTTGTGGATGTGTTTATGTCCCTTATCACGGCTAAACAAAAAACCAGACAAGAAGTTAACATCGAATTTGCCTTGGATAGTGCAACAGAAAAACCGTGAAGCGTCAAAGAAAGTGACGGTTGTAGTGCTCTTCCACAATACTGTTGCTTCTTTGATTTCAACGGCTCATCCAACTTAGCTTTGATACCAGTTGTTAATCAAACAACCACAAATCCTAATTAATATGCAACAAACACACATATCAAAAATATCAAATAGCAAAATAAAACACAGTGATTTACATGGTTCGCCCAACTTTGGGCTACGTCCACCAAGCAAGTATCAATGATATCTCATTATCATTTAATGGAGATTATATAGTTTTATAACGTCTAGGTTTACAGTCATAGAAAAAAAGATTACAAATTGAGCAGTAAATGCTCTCCTCTGCATGCTCCAGCGGAATTGACACCTACGCAACCAAATCCTGGAGAAGAGGAGTTGAGGTAAAATATTGTTCCTCGAATCCAAGGGTTTTGTTGTCAACCGTTTCAACAATAGGGGCATTGATGCGGCACTGAGTGATCAAAATTAACAACGTTATGGCTCCCATCACGTCCCAAAGTGTATTAAAAAAATGCTCATTTTCATTTTTGTCCATTTTTGTGAAGAAGTGGAAGTTGCATATTAAAATTTCATAAAAAAGATTATTCTTATGTCTTCCATGAGTGACATATTCATGGATAACTTTGTTTAAGTTGCATCCTGTGTGCAAGTTTTGAAGCCTCAATGATTGACATATTCATAGATAATTTTGTTTAAGTTGCACCTTGTGTTCAAGTTTTGAAGCCTAGGAAGTCAACATCCTAACTATGTGCATAGTAAATGCATGATACTAAGTAGGTTTTTATTACTATTGGAGTTTTGAAGCATAGGAAGTCAACATCCTAACTATGTGCATAGTAAATGCATGATACTAAGTAGGTTTTTATTACTATTGGTGAAAAGAAGGAATGAATCTATAATCAAATGATCCCCCTTTCACACTACATTGACTCTATAATTTTTGGATTGAGAGCACATAAACGTGTGAGTGAGTTCTAGATATCATATTAGATTTAAATGAAAAATGAATAAATGTTGAACTTAATCTTGTCTGGCAATTTGTTTTCACCATGATGGTCTTTATTTACTTCAGAGCAATGTTATTGTACAATATCAACTTACATAAATGTGATAGAAGATCTGTGGCAAATAGGACTTGACATGTGCTAGAGCAAAATTAAAGTAGCATTCCCTATTTGTTTTCTAGAATATCATTTATTATTACCTATCTATTTCTATTTGTTTTCTATAATATCGTTTAATATTACCTATCTATTTTTTCAACACAATGGTATTGTCATCATCAATTCTCTACACTTTCTTCCAAGTTCAATAACTAATGGATTTGCATTGTTTGGTCGAAGTAATTATTTGAATTCTTGCTATACTTGATTTCAATTATTTGAATTATATTGATATTTCCCTTCTTTTTAGCCATTTATTTGAATTCTTGCTATACTTGATTTCATTGATTTGAATTATGTTGATATTTCCTTTCTTTTGAACCACCCATAACATGCCCATGAACCTGACATTACTACCTCATAAATTCTATGGAATTGTTTGTAAGACCCTTTGTTCTTAAACTGGATTTGTAGAACATTTTTATTCTTAGAAGGTATTCTTTGAATTGTTGTTGCACTTGAATTGTGTTAGTATTTCATTATGGATTTTCTACCATTGTTTGTTGGAGTTGATATTCAATATTGTGGCTTTGAATTCTTAGTTATTTATGTTATTTTCAGGTTCATGTGTTCACTATTGACTATTTGTTTACTATTGGGATTTCAGTGTTTTTATTGTGGCAATCAATTAAATAATGATTAAACAAAGTAAAATGATGAAACTAGAAGTAGAATGATATTAAATATATGTTTTTAGATTAATTCAATAATTCACTCACATATTTGGAGTTCACTACAAATATATATTGTTAATTATCTTCATAATTCTATATAAAACATGCTACAATTACATGACTTTTTTCTAATGTAACAAACAAAATATTTAGAAGCATTTTTAAATTTGTAAAAGTTTATTTTACAATTAAGTATCTTTGAATATGTGCTTTGAAAATGTTAAAGTGATATTTTGTAAACAACTTTGTTAATATTAAAGTGATATTTTAAATTTAATAATTTCTCTAATAAACATAAATTTGATTAAAAATATAATATTTTTTTTATAAAATATATAGTTAATTTATTATTGTCAATTAATATATATATATATATATATATAATTTTTCAAAAAAAAAAAAATACATAAAAATATATCCTTTTGAACTAAAATTAAAACCAGCCTTTCAAATTTGATCATTAAAAATGAGTATGGAAAGGTACCAATAAAATTTTATGATAAGGCTTTTGCTTACGAAAAAAACTCAAAAAAGCCGAAAAACCAAAATTGATGAGGAGACAAAGAGAGGGACATCCTAGTGGGCTCCACCGAAACGACAGGCCAGTCAAATAGATTGGTTGCCGTTGGCTCAATAGGACAATAACAAAGAGCAACCCAAGTTCAAATCTTGACCTTAATAAAATAAAAGAATGCCTATAACCATGATTTACAACACCACAATGTAACTTATTGAGAGTATGCTTTTCAAATGTGAGTACAGAATCCCAGAAATTCATTGACATAAAAAAACATTTTATTAACCTATCACAGGTGGATTTACACTGTCGTCGAGTCATCATTGTTTTCACAAAGTATCCCCTTTCATGTTAAATAGCGCTTCGCCATTTCAGGTGTATTTACTTTCCAGCATAACTTAAAACACACTTAGCTTGTTGTCAACATCTTTCTTGAAGCATCTTGCGTAGCTATATTCGTCTGTTGTTATATTGTGATGGTGGGACAAAGGAGAGGACGATTGTGTGAAATATTAGAGTAAGGTACTTAAAAGGTATTATTTTTCAATATTTTGTTTTTTTAAATATATATATATATATATATTGATGTAGGTAAGTTTGTTTGGGTGGGGAGATTAGAGACCTTATATGTGTATGTGTGGATATTGATTCTTAAACATAATATCTAATGGAGGTGTTGAGAGAAAGGGGTCAAAGTTGGGGGAGGACTTTCCAATAGATGGATACTTATAAAAATAAAATAAATTTATTATAGACATTTTTTTAAAGTGACATAACAAAATGGCACTTCCAAAATAAATGCTTATTTGTTTTTGACCACCTACATTATGGACACGTGCCATACATAAATCTAGATTTGAATAATATAGAATTAACAAGGAAGTCTTGATAAATGATCAATTGTGCAAACACTTTTAATTGATAGGATATCCTATAAGAACAAACATTTTTCAACCTAATGATCCCTCAAAACTCATAGTCCAAACTACCCCATTGTCTATTCAAAACATGCACCAAAGGCATACCTTTATGCATGATCTAAAGCTTCTTTTTGTTGAACTTAAAAATGATATTGTCATAAGACCATTACCAATATCTTCAAATGGGGCATTGTATAAGACCATTCATTTTGGGTGAGCCTTCCTCCAAATAAGAGCATATAAATATTTAGCAATGCATATATCCCTTGCTAAAAGAACTTGACTACAAACAAGCATCCTTCAATCAATCCAACCTCTGCTATCATCATCACATAAATCCTTCTAAAGAAAAATACCTTTTTACTCAATCTTTTGGCCTAAAATCATATAATCTTATAAATACACTATCTTTAAATATTCCTAGTATAAATAGGTCTTAAAACGATAAATCACACCCTTTCCTACCCTCAAACATATTCCAAGACAACCAATTTTCCACATGCAACCAACTTACTGAATCCTTTTAAGAACAAAATATCATTTAATCTTAGTGTCCCAAGGAAACTCAATTAATTCACATTGTTCAAGTTGTCCACATATCTTTAGAATGTGGTTACTATATAAAGTCATGTAAGTGGGATAGCTTTCAAGGGGCATAACCTTCAATACATATTGCAATTTATTTTTCAATTAGAATATTCCCTTGTGCATAAATGTCTAAGAGATAAATCTCATAATATAGATTAGTCATAACACAAGAGTGTTAAGGGACCATAGAGTTAACCAAAATTAAAGAAAGGCTCTGAAGATCTCCTTTGTCCTAAAAAATTAACTTGCTAAAGTAAACCAACCTAATGAATAATACACCTATTTTCAAAACTATAGTTAGCTTACCAAGAAAGGGAAAATCCTTGTAATACAAGTGATGTAGCTTTAATGGAACCATTTTAATGCACAAATCCCATATTGTAGGAGGTGAAAGATCATCCCCAAAGGAAATGATTAGACACATGTTGACACAAGAGAATACCTTTCATCAACTACACAAGTTCACGCATAGAAAGGGCCCAACTAAACCTTTCAATGTTGAGAATAACAAATCCTTTAATTTATGGCTCAACTATTGTAACTATTTTTCTAACTAAAAAAGTTATAGCACTAAAAGACTTGAAACTATAGACATAAATACAAATTAGAAATACTTCAATGAATCATAAGTGACATAAATCTCAAAATAATTTGCAGCAATTGAGGATAACCTACAATGTCACTAACAATTATAGTTTTGCATGATTTTGTCAACACAAAAGAGAAAATTAAGCAAGATTCCATATAATATGGATGAAAATAGTCTACAACAAAAATATATATTCTTAGAGACTTATATAGTTAGAGACTTCTAGTAGAACACAATGACTTCTCAATTAACTTGAAGATAACTTACATAGCCAAGCAAAAGGCCTCTTTCTCATTTCATAAATTATATTTATAAAAACTTGAGAGCAAAAATATATATTCCTAGAGACTTATATAGTTAGAGACTTCTAGTAGAACACCATGACACAATGACTTCTCAATTAACTTGAAGATAACTTACATAGCCAAGCAAAAGGCCTCTTTCGCATTTCATAAATTATATTTATAAAAACTTGAGAGCAAGGGCAGCTAAAATATTTTAGCTTCCCCATTCTTAATATTCTAAGCCTAATTATCATGAGGGTATTCTTCTAAATTTGTCCTATTTCTTATACACTCCTTCCAAGAATCATATACTTTTCTTATTTTAAAAGAATGGGAGAAATGATGTTGTTCTAATGGGGCTCTAAAAATAGTTAGATTATTTTTTGTTTTATCATGCCCCTTTTCCAACTTAGATAGGATGTTACATGTTCATTAGACTTTTTTACCTAGTGGTAATTTTTAGTTATTTCTTGATCATCATCTTGCTAATTCTAAGAATTTGTTTTATAGTGATTCTTTTCTAGTTATTCATTTCCCTTAATGGCCTCATTATTTCAGATTGAGATAAAAATTCATTGTTTACTTTAAAAGGGGGTAATTCACATTTCTACGTCATTTTACGCATCCTTTCAAAGCTAATCACAGTTACTTAGCAATTCTTGAACATCTTGATTTAAGCACTGACTTGTGTCTTTCTAATAGTCAAGTCTCATGTTACTTTTGAATTTCTTTCGTTTTCTTTATCTTGGAATCCTTTGGGGAACATTTGCAAAATCTCATTGCCATTCTTTCAGATGGTTGATACATGTGACATAGTTCTTCTCATGCTCCTTCAACTTTCTTGATTCATACCAAATGACATGTCCATTTTGGGTAAGAACTACGCCGAGTCCTTCATTACATGCGTCGGTGCACATCACAAAGTCTTCATTTGGATAAACAATCTTTAGAATAGGTGCACTAGTTAATAAATATTTCAAGTGCTAAAACATTTCTTCATGGTTAGCAATCCACTCAATATTTATTCCTTTCATCTGTAGTGAGGTAATTGAATGTGCAATCTTGGAAAAACCTGCTATAAACATCTTGTAGTATCCATATAATCCCATAATGTTGATGACTCTTCTCTCTCAACCCTAGGTATGCTCTAATACCCTGTCGAGATTTCCCTTCAACCTAGCACCAAGCAGTTAATTCCAAGAAAAATATATTTATTGAATCAAAGAACATCTAGGTTACTCAATGAAACATGCAGCAGAAGCATAAACAAGGAAACCAAATCAAGCACATAAGAACACCAAGAATTTTGGGAAAACCCATGGAAAAAAACCTTGGAGGGAAAACCAGTCCAATGATGCTTTTATTAAGGTCACATTAGGGCTCTCATAACCGAGATAATGGCCAACTAAGAGAATTATACACTGCAGACAAACCTGGAAACTCTTGTGCTTTTGTATGACCTTGTACCAACATGTTTCCCAATGCATTTGTGACTTGCCCTTCTCAGGCCCATGAATATTCACACCTTTCCCTTCTTCAACCTGCGGATATTCACGCCTATCTCCTCTGAGACCCGTGGATGTGTACAAAAAAATTGCATGGCAACCTTCATATGACTCTGCTCTTCCATGTGGTCTTTGTCCTTTGAAACCCACTTGTGGCTACTTCTATTCTCTCTCCTCCTTGACCTATATGACCTCAATATGGAACTCCTTCTCCACCTATCAAGATATTGAATCACGATCCTTTGTGATTCAACCCTCTCATAAATAATTGGATGAACTCTCTTCACCCAATCAATGAGACCTCCTCACTCTAGTGTAAGAAAAAGTCCTTTTTTCCTACACTCCTTTCTAGAAAAAGTCCTTCTTTGCTATCCTCAACCTTGGTCTGTCACCAAGTCTCTCATAAGTGTATCTCACACAATTCCCTACCTTGGTCTCTCACCAAGTGAATTCCTCTCAAATTCCTGAATGTTTTGAATCCCTCAACACAAGTGATTTCCTCTCTACTCGAACCTTGCTTTTATAATCATGAGTTACAATCTATTTCTAATATTCAAAGTGATCTATGGTTGAGATTACTTCTCTCACCCACTTAAGATTTAGATTACATGTTGCATGCTAAGCATGTCCTTAAATAAATAAATAAATAATAAATACAATTTTACTTTAATTAATTGCTTCTAACTAAAGTAAACTCAATACTAGAATATTTTCGACTACTTCCACATGCATATGTGGAAGTACCTGTTCGATGCTACCAAAACATCAACACTACCTCTTAGCGAGGAAGGTACTTCTCCCACCTTTTTTTTCTCTATTTTCTCTACCATATCTGTTACCATGCCTACTCTCCAATACACCTGATTGGTTTCTCCCTCTGACACAGAATCTATCACTAACATGATGGTATGACCTGTCTCCGAAGAAACACTACCTCTGAACATGCTACTAGAAGTCTCCTGGTCCTGAGCATACTACATGGCCTTTTCGTACCATGACTCCTTCTTGACTGACTTGGAAGGTTGCTCCTTCCCACCTGAACCTTAAGGATGACTCCCTCTGAGTTGCTCAACCTTCGTAGCTACCTTTTCTCGAGTCCCTTTTCTCTGTCACTATCCTGATGGAAATTGCTCTCATAGATTGGCCCTTTAGCCTATACAATTTTATCTCTCTAAATCCAAAGACAATTGCTTTTTCTTAGATAAATCCTCTGGACATAATAAGCACATTTCCATCCTGGAACGCTATGTCAAATCCCTTCTTCTCAATCATTGAGACTAAGATCACACTCCTCTTGCGTTATGGCATCCATAACACATCCTCCACTCTCAATGTTCCTCCTGACTCCATACGGAATGAAATTGTTCCAAATCCATTCACTACATGCTTGGTCCCCATACCAAATTCCAAATGCATCTTCGAGTCAAACTCTGTGAAGATATCGAACACCTCTCGTGCTCTTGTCATATGACATGTAGCTCCACTCTCTATCAACCATGCATCAAATGATATGATACCCATGGAAGTCTGGGAAACCAGTAAGAACTCTATATGTTCAAACTTGTTTCAAAACTCGTCCACTTGAGCCTTTGTCAATGCAGGTTACCTCTGATTGTGTTCAGTTTTACCCCTTCTTCCTATGTGGATATTGCCCTGCATAATGTCCAAACTTGTGACATGCAAAGCACTTGAATTTTCTCATGTCCTTCTTATTTCCATCTTGAGCGGTCGACTCTCCACTTGCAATACCCCAAGGCCAAGCCCCTATGAAACGTAATGATGTTTGTAGGCTGGTGAGCCAAGTAATTATAAGTTGGTAAGCTTATGTATTTATTAGGTTGAAGAGCCTAGATTCTAAGGTCAGTGGGCTTGATTTTTGTATATGTAATTATGCAGATTATTAATAAAATACATCGTTGTGTGTAGACCGACCACGAAGAAAGAGTTATGGGGGACTAAGCTCCACTGGGTAGGGAAAGGAATGGGGTTGAGAGGCTAGGAAAGAGGGGCTAAGCTTGAGGGCTTAACCCAAGGGAATATTATAATGTATTCCTGAAAAATAATAAAGTTGGGAAAATAAACCCAGTTATCCTAAGTTTCTTTGAGGGGAGGAAAAAACTCCAAGTGGAGAGGAGTGTGATCTTGGAGAGCCAAGTGTCACCCAGAACACATACAGATTTATGTGGGAAGTTCCACCTTTGTTGGGGGTTCACGAACCATTCTATCCACTTTCCGGAGGAGTTCTCTCTCACGATTCTGCATGCGGACCATTCTCACTGTTTTCCTTGTTCGCTCTCAACATTCTGACGAGTCTGGCCATTTAGTTTCCCACGAGTTCATCCTCAGCATGTTGGCCATCCCTTGGGCAGTTCACACACGCATTGAACAAGTGCACAGCCAGATTCATTTATGCCTTTGTGAACCTTTGTAGATTGTTGAGTCGTCCCCTTGCCTTACCCTATTTTTGGTGGGTGTGGATTGAAGAGGTGGGTTGCCAGGCCCGTGGTTGAAGAAGCAATTTTTCAGGCCCGTGAGAAACTCTCTCCAAGTGAGAGAGTTTGTTGGGAAGTGATTTCTCCTGGAGGGAGTCCAATACCAACTACGAAGATCTGAGAATTCCTGATCTGGCATGTTGCTGAAGCCTTGGAAAGGAAATGGATCAGTCGATGGACTGTGGAACAATGAAGGTGCATATTCCCGAGGTGGGACAAACATGTGGGGAATGAGAGCCCGTGAGCAGTGGGCATAAGTAGGCTTCTTGGAGAGAATCCTTCCAGTTGAACAGTGCAGATTCCTATAACTTCAGCCTAAGTTTATGATTCCTTTGCCTCGGGTGGATTTTAGTCCCAGCAGAGGGGTGACCCACTGCTGAGCATGGTGAGCAGTGTGGTCTAAGGCTGGGAGTTTCATGGAAGATATGCACACAGTTGGTGGTCATCTGTTAAAATATAAGTACCAAATATTTGTTCTATGTATGATGTGTATTGTGTACATGTGTTATAATGTTACCGGAATTGTCTATGTTTATTGCATGTATGTATTATTGTTGCTTCCGCATGTATGTATCATAGCGTTAATTGCAGTGGCGTTTCCCGACCTAGTGGTGGTTGGGGGTGTCACAAAATGGTATCAGAGATAAGAAAGAGATGTCCAAGAAGTGGCGTTGCCCGGCCTAGTGGTGGCTGGGGACTCTGCTGAATGGTATTAGAGCCATGGTTTAAACACTGAGCCTGGATTGGCCAGGAAAGTGGAGGTTGAAGAGAAGGTTTTAGAAGGAAATTGTTGTCGAAATGGACAAAATTGAAGTTCATAGCCCAGTTTTTGACACTGAGCCTGAATTAGGCCGTATAAGTGGTTATGGAATCAAAATCTCAAAGAAATTTTTTGTTGAAAAGGACAAAATTTGAATTTCATAGCATTCCAGAGCGCCAAGAGAACACCTTGGACGTGTTTGGAAGCTCAGGAGGTATAGCGATTCAATAACGATAGCAGAGAAAAGAGACTATAGTAACCGTGGATTTGGAACTATAAGGTTTGAAGTTGGGTCGGGGGATCTGTTTGGGAGAAGGAGGACCCTTCACAACTGTCAGATTTGGAGAAAGGTGCATGAGGATTAACCCCTAAGTACTTTGGACTTCATGACTATGGAGAAGTTCAGGTGTGATAGAGCAAAGCCAACGTCCGCGGCTCTAACGCAGCACCAACGTCCACAGAGCCAACGCATCACCAACATCCGCTATCACCTATGGCTATCGACAATTCAGGAAAAATACAAGGTAAGCGATGTGCGGGTAATATATAAGCCATGTGTTAGACTAAAAGGTTCTTTCAGACAAAAGATTATTTCGGTTGAAAAATTCTTTCGGCCGAAAAGATTTACTGGAAAAAAAAATCGTCTGGCTAAGATGGTAGAAGACAGTCGAGGCCATTGTGCTAGTACCGTTTGATTTGACATCCAATTGTTCAATCGAAAAATATTTCAGTCGAAAAATATTTCGGCCGAAAAGAGGTGGCTTCCGGTCGAAAGAATTGTTAGTTCGACCAAAATAATGTTAGCAGGAATTTTGGAAACCTGATTCTCAAAAAAGTGTTACCCAACTTCGTGATTTTACCCATCATTACTGATCCAAGTGGAAATTGGTGGCCATCCACCTCTTCCACCAAATCACCATGGTTTGGTGGGAAAGAGAATAATGATGAGTATTAATAATAATAATAGTTTGGTGGGAAAAGGAATAATAACAAATATTGATAATAATAAATAATAATAATAATAAATGGAGAAAAGTCATGTGCATAGTTTTGTTTTTTAACCATGGGAATTCACCCATGGTATTCACCCATGTTTTTTTTTGAAGACCATGGGATTTGTCCATGGTATAGAATTCACCCATGGTATTCACCCATGGTTTTTTGTAGCCCATGGTATTTTCCCATGGTATTTGAAAAAAAAAAACAATTAAATAAAGAAAAGATATGAAGAAATAACAAAAAAACCTAACTCCTACTAGGATCCCGTAATTACTATGTATACATTCCTCCAGTTGTAAAGGATATCATGATATATATTCCATCCATGACGTAGTCCTAAATATTCTTCCATTTAATAAAAAGATCATTTAATGCCAGATTATTTTCCTTATGTAATTTTTGTCTCATTTACTCTATTTTTTCACATTAATCACTTGTTTCCCATTTTCATCCCTTCAAAAAATCATATCATTGGTATCATAGTAGGCTACTCCTTGTCGTTCTTAGCACATGTTTCTGACGAGTTCGGGGTATAGAGAGTTGGGTCTTAAGCTTGTTTCTCTTGAGGACAACTGCTCTCGCCCGCCCAAGCAACCTCCCATGGTGGAAGAAAAGAGGGACTACAAAGTAGGAAATCCTATCAATCAGTTGTTGAAAATCCCTCACGTGAAAGAGGGATGAAATGATGGACAATTTTTCTCAAATCCTTCGACGGTTGCCAATAAAAACAAACACATCTTCTTCAAACAACCACTTTGGAAGCAATGCCCCTTTCAAGGTACAAGTTAATTTGATATTTCCATGTTTGAAGGTCAGATAGATGCAGATGCTTTGGAAAAGTGGTTAAACCTACTAGAAGGTTATCTCTGTCCATAATTTTTTCAATAGAGGAAAGATCACCTTTGCGCTCCTTAAGGTTCTCCCCCATGTCAAAAATTGGTGGGAAACTTATTGTGAGTAAAATTCCACAGAGGAGTCTGGAATGTTTGAGGTCGAACCCACTTGGGATTTTTTTATGGATGTCATTAAGGAAAAATATTACTCTTTTGGAAACTATGATGACCAGTACATCAGATGGACAACATTGTGTCAAGAGAGGGGCCAAACAGTGTCAGATTTCACAAATACCTTCCATACCTTGTGCACCAAGATGGGTATCAAAGACTCTGATCGGCATCTGGTTCTAAAATATCGTGGGGATATACACAGATACATCCAAACAGAAATGGATTTTCTAGACACCTCATCACTGGGAGTTGCTTATCGATATGTTGTCAAAATCAAGCAGAAATTTAAGCAACATAACAAGCAGGAGTTCAAGTCTACAAATCCACAACAACCAAAGTATGGTAAAGGCGGCCCTAACTCATAGAACGACCAACCTCAAGACAACCAACCCAAGCTACAGGAAAATAAGGGTAATGGGAAGATGAAGAAGGACACTGGAAAGTGGTGTGACTTCCACAAAATACCTTGGCACAATATCGATGAATGTCACTCGAAATAGTCATTGGTAGATGAGCTCAAAGAAAATATTTGAGCCCTAACTTAGAATCTTATTTAGAAAACAATAAAAGGAAACAGATAATTGATGCAAAACCCATTGTTGCAATCACAACCACAACAATCCAACTAGAAAAACCAGAGGAGCCTAAGGAGGGGGAGCACCTCTTCCATTCATAGATGTGGGTGAAGGTGACCCCATTGCATTCCATCATTGATAACAGAAGCCAAAATAACCTTGTCTCAATATAGGTCATTTAACAACAACACCACACATGCATCCATAAAACATCGGGTGGCTTCACCAAGGACAATATCTCTATGTCATCCAATAGTGTTGCATGTCCTATGACATCAAGCCCTTCAAGGATGAGGTATTGTGTGATGTTTCCCCACTGGAAGTCTGTGATTTTATTTTAGGTCAGCCATATATGTGGAAGCATTATGTTATTTATGAGTCTCGACCCCGTAGTGTCATTGTTACTCTAAGGGGTTAGCTCTACAGGGTACCAGAGGTAGTTCCAACTAGTATCTAGGGAAAACAGTGTCGCAAAGTAATCTCTCATACCGCAAAGTTTAACCTCTTCATGATCCAGTCAGAAGGTGAACAGAAGGATATTGAGACCACTACAACCTCTATCTAAGAACTTTCTATCCATAAGAATAAGGTTCAAAAGATTGTAGAAGAGCACAAAGATATTCTTGATTCACCTACGGGGGTGCATCCACACCTCTTAGTCAAGAAAAGCTATATCAAATCCCATCATATCTCAATTAGCCACATCCCTTTTCAGGCATGCTTGGGGTTCCAACTATTATCCCCCATTGATATAGCTCTTTTTGCTCTATCTTCACTGATAGATTCCTCCCACGCTCAGAAAAAAGAAGATCGTGCAGCCATTTCTATTAAACAGATCCAACACCTCCACCAACAGGTTCGTAACATCCTTCCACAAGTCAAGTACAAGCAGGACAACTACTTCAGCAAGGAAACCAGCTTAACAAGATTCATATTCAACAAAAGTTTCCCCATATCCTAAGGGAACTTGACGCAATGGGGACCATTACTTTCTAAGGTGGGAGGACTAATCCAAGTGGAAAAGTGGCCATCCAACTCTTCTACCAAATCACCATGGTTTGGTGGGAAAGAGAATAATAATGAGTGTTAATAATAATAATGGTTTGGTGGGAAAAAGAATAATAATAAATGGAGAAAATCCATGTGCGTAGTTTTGTTTGTTAACCATGGAAATTCACCCATGGTAATTCACTCGTGGTTTTTTTGTAGACCATGGTATGGAATTCACCCATGGCTTTTTGTAGCCCATGGTATTTTCCCATGGTATTTGAAAAATAAAACACATAACAATTAAATAAAGAAAAGACATGAAGAAATAACAATTAAATAACAAAAAGATGTGACTCCTACAAGGATCTTGTAATTACTATATATACGGGCCTCCCATTGTAAAGGAGATCATGATATATATTTCATTCATGATGTAGTTCTAAATATTCTTCCATTTAATAAAAAGATTATTTATTGCCATATTATTTTCCTTATGTAATTTGTGTCACATTTACTCTATTTTGTCACATTAATCGCTTATTTCAAATTTTTGTCCCTTCAACAGTTCGGATCAATTACGTCCATCCACCACTAAATCTTGCCCAAAAATGAAGTCCATAGGAAAATTAGGCAAATATACAAAACATGTCTCGAAAGGAGACATTTATGTAGAAGAATGTATGGCATGGTTATAGGTATGTTGTACATAATACAATTGTTTATCCCAAAGCTTATGACACTTGATATCCTTTTGACCACTTCTATTTGTCCATCGGTCTGTGGATGAAAAGCAATGTTATTCTGAAGCTTATTGTCCATTAAATCACATGAAGTTGAACGAAATTCCCCAAGAAAGCGAGAGCCTTAATTAGATACAATGGATGTGGGCAAACCAAAATGAATCCAAGCATGTTGGAAGAACAAATGTGCAGTCCTTTATCCTATCACGTGTTTCTTAGAAGGCACCAAAACACACATTTTTCTAAATATATCCACAACAACATATAGATAATCATGACCTTTCCTCAACATAGGAAAACCCCCTACAAAATCCATAGACACACTTTCTCATGGACGAGAAGGTACAGTAAGTGGCATATACAAACCCAATTTCTTGCTACTTGGTTTTCTAGTGGCACACATCATACATCCTTTTACATATTTGGATCCAGTTTTATACATTTGAGGCCAATAACAATAACATTGTAACTGAGCTATTGTTTTTCCTATACCAAAATGACCAAAAATGAGAGAAGTATGTGCTTCTCTAATTACATACACCCTTTCAACCTATGGAATACACATTTTTACCAAAATGGTATAACAACTTGGCATGTCCATGATAATCTAATTCTTCCACTTTTGTACCATGGATTAATGTTTCACATACATCCTTAAAATCTTTATCTATAGCATATTGTTCAATGTAACTTTTATGAGATAATGAACTATGTTGTAAAAATAATGAATGTATTAACAAAAGGTCTAGATAACATATCAATAATTTTGTTTTGTATACCTTTCTTATACCTAATGACCAAATGGAATTGTTGCAAAAATCCCATCCACTGAAAATGATGCGATTGTTGTAGCTTGCTTTGTGAATTGAGATAATGAAAAATTCGATGATTTGTATGATTGATTGTCTCTTTGCCTATCAAATATTGTTTCCACTTCTTCACACTTTGAACCAAAGCATACAATTATTTGTCATAATGATCCGAAAAGATCTTTTAAATGAATGTGGTTGAGTTATTATGTATGCGTTTATTAACCATTTGGGAAGCTTAATGAATGAGGAAGAAGATATGAGAATATATCACAGCCATAAACATATATACATAACTAAACATAAGCATGAATAACAACAAACCATAACAAGAGAATTGATAACGGAGTTCGGCAATCTCACCTACGTCTCCGGGCCTTTGACTTAGTGGGTGAGGCTTCTTTATTTATGTTCAAAGCTCAATAAGTACATCACAGCAGTTCCATAAGGCTACAATACTGATCTGGTCTTGTTCTCCCAGATCTCTAGAACCCAATAGAAAAAACAACACTCAAAATGGATGATCGGAGCTCCCATAAATGGCCCGCAAAGGTGCGCTCCTCAACAACTTCCCTGCATAAAAATAGCTTTGGCTTGGCTTTCCTTCAGCATAACTCTGCTCTGATTGTCCTCTCATGGACTCAAGAAGGACTTGTTTATATATATCTAGGGTTGGTAACCATATCCCAACTTCCCCCCAATATCTGGCCTCAAAAAGAGCCCAATATCCCCCAAAAATGAGCAAAACTCTCCATTAACATGCATAAAATCAATAAAAATCCACTGTTATAAGGTAAAAACCCACATTATGCAACAAATAATCAAAAATATCCTCTAGGGCTGGGCGCGCGCTCCAAAATGAGGTCACATGGTAACTTAGGTGGCCAAGCGCCAGCCCAAAGGGCTGCACGCTGGCCCCTTTTCTGAAATCTGTGGTCATGTGGTGATAAATGATAGGACTGCGCTCCTATCTGAGCGCTCAACATATGGTTACATCCTCGGGTCATGTGATCCAAGAGCGTTGGGGTAGGCCTTATCCATTATCCCCCCACACCCATCACAATTTGTTGGATAGAGCTCCCACTTTTAGGACTATGGTTCCGGGCTATGGTAAAATTGTGGGTTGGGGCTTAGCCCCAACCCCTTTTTGCCTCTGACTTGACCCTTTTTACACTTTATATATTATATTGTGGAAATGATATCAAAAGTAACACCTTTGGTGCGTTGGTATTTGGTCAGTTATAAACGCATTTTCTCTGCCAATAGGTCATGGGGTTGAACCCCATGAGCTCCAAAATAATTTTTCCATTCAACTAATGATGGGGTGCCACGTGGCACCCTTTCATTGGTCCTCAACGATGCCACTTGTCAACATGATGCCTATGTTTCCACATGTCACTTTGTTGATTTCATCATGATGACATCAGTAGGACGTCATGCTGACATCATCATTGACTTTTTCCAGTTGACCTATTGACTTTTTGCATGTTTGGCTAAAAGATCAGAGTGTGATAACTCTTGCATACGGCGTCCATTTGAGGAAGTAAATATATGGTCGGAATCAGAACGACGATCCGATCACAATGGAATTTTTTTCATTCAATTCCAAGAACTTTCATTTTTGAGCCTTTTCTGGACCTGGGAAGCCTCCTGGATCCGATTCTGGATCACACCTCCCCATTAAAGGACCTTTTGGTCCCCAAAAGGTTACTTACCAGTCAACAAGCTCGGGATAGGTCACCCCTCTTGTCCTCTGTCTCTGAACTTTGTCCTATGCACATGTCTCATCAAGATCAATTGTAACACAATCATGACAACTGACAGCATATTGTTAGCCATTTGAACCCTGGCGCATTTTACTGAAGCCACTATCATCCATGTAGACAAAATTACTAATGATAGCATAAAAAAGACGACTACAAATGAGTCGATATACTTATAATGTTTGCACGACATGAGCTTATCTTGAAGCAAACTATGATTGATTTTCCATTCAACAATCATTTCTTGTTCTTGCTCAAGATCGATTACTTCATTTGAAACAATTATTGGTTTGTTGCTTGCTTGAACTGCCTTCTTTAATTGCTCCATTGTTTGAAGAGTTTTATTTTCCTTTATATGATGAGCATGAACCACATAATCTTGACCTGCTTTGGTTAATTGATATTGATTCTTTGTCCTATAGGATATTTCTTTACGATCATATAAGTATGGACTACTTAAGACCATTCCACATTCACTTAATGGCACTACATCACATGTTACCTCATCCATATACTTAGATGAAATTGCAAATTTGATTGTGCACTGCTTTGTTATGTGCATTTGATAATGGTTGCTTATCCATTTAAGTGTGTAAGTCTTATGATGTACTTGTGTTTTAAATCCCAATTTCTTAACCAATTCTTCTGAAATTAGATTACATTTAGATCCACTGTCGATTAATGTGTCTATCTTAGTGTGTCACATGATTACCCTTATATGAAACAAGTTACTTCTACAATCAATTCCTTCACCAATTTTACATGTCATACCAACCAATGAGACCTTTGATTCATCACCTGAATCTGATCCCAAGTCTGTGGGTCGTGTCGTCGTTGCAACTGTTTGCCTTCCCTTCTTTTCCTTGAACCACGTTGGCCTCTTCTCGGGATGAAACTGCCAACAATGGTCCTCATCATGCCCCTCTTTCTTGCAATGCTTGCAAGAGGGCCTCTCTTCCTTTCTTGCCACTGAACTTTCCTTCTTGCCATGCCACTTTCTCTTGTCCTCTTTCCTTGAAGATGATTCCCCTGATACACCTACTTTCCCTACTTCAATATACGTCGCTTGAACAGAAACCTCATCAAGGTTAGTGGGTCCAAACATGAATACAATATTTATAATATGTGTAGGTAAACCTCATATATACTTCGTAAGGGTTTCCTATGTATGTAAAGGGATATCTAACATCAATGCCATTTTTCGAAAGCCATCTGTGCATTCTTGCACTGTTTGTCCTTTTCTTAGTTTTAAATATTGCCATTTAATTAATGTTTTTTCTTTATAACCCAAAGGATAGAATTGTTTCCTAAGTGCAAAAATGAAACTTTGCCACGATAGAAATACATTACCCACTTGTTGTGTTCCATTTTGCAACTTACTTTGCCACCAAATTAGAGTTGTGCCTACAAGTCTCAAAGATGCCAACTTGATTTGTGTGGCCTCATCCTTGATCTGTTGCACACTGCAATAAACCTCCATCTGCCTAACCCAATTGTCAAGTCTCTTTGTATTAACTTCACCATCATATATGGGTAACTCAAATTTAACATCAAGTTTTAATAATGACATTTCATTCTTATGTTTATGAACATGTTTCTTTGCATTGGATTTAGGACTTGAACTTGAAGAAGAAAGAGAAGAAGGAGGTGATGATGGAGGTGAAGGAGGAATCTAAGGAGGATACTCTCTTTATTCACTTTTTCCCTTTGAATATTCACCCAAAACTGGTTTCTTACATTCCAAGTAATCCTCGTACAAAACTTTCATCATCTCCGACATGGAAAAGAAAGCCTTTCGAAACTCTTTCTCATCCTGAGAAAGTCCCTCTTCTGATGCCATCTTCTCGGTGTGAAAATCTCTCTTTCTCAATCCAATTAATGGATTCTCTTCAACAAGATCGCCTTCACCAAGTTGTAGCTTTTCCTTAGTTAACATGTAAAACTCAAATCCAAACGTCAACTAGCTCTGATACCACTTGATCCGAAAATATCTTTTAAATGACTGTGGTCGAGTTATTATGCATGTGTTTATTAACCATTTAGAAAGCTTAATGAATGAGGAATAAGATATTAGAATATATCACAACCATACACATATATACAGAACTAAACATAAGCATGAAGAATAGCAAACCATAACAAGAGAAGTGATAATGGAGTTCGACAATCTCGCCTATGTCTCTGGGCCTTTGTCTTAGTGGGTGAGCCTTCTTTATTTCTATTCAAAGCTCAATACGTACATCGCAACAGTGTCATAAGGCTACAAGACTGATCTAGTCTTGTTCTCCCAGATCTCTAGAACCCAACAGAAGAAACGACACTCAAAATGGATGACCGAAGCTCCCAGAAATGGTCCGCAAAGGTGCACTCCTCAACAACTTCCCTACATAAAAATGGCTTTGGCTTGGCTTTCCTTCAGCATAACTCTACTCTGATTGTCCTTTAATGGCCTCAAGAAGGCCTGGTTTATATAGATCTAGGGTTGGTAACCATCTCCCAACTTCTCCCCAAGATCTGGCCTCAAAAAAAGCCCAATATCCCCCAAAAATGGGCAAACATCTCCATTAACAGGCATAAAAACAATAAAAATCCATTGTTATAAGGTAAAAACCCACATTATGCAATAAATAATCAAAAATAGCCCCTAGGGCTGGGCGCGCGCTCCAAAATGAGGTAACATGGCAACTTAGGTGGCCAAGCGCCAGCCCAAGGGGCTGCGCGTTGGCCCCTTTTCTAAAATCTGTGGTCATGTGGTGATAAATGATAGGACCGCGCTCCTATATGAGCGCTCATCATATGGTTACAACTCTGGGTCATGTGCTCCAAGAGCGTTGGGGTAGGCCTTATCCATTAGCCCCCCACGCTCGTCGCAATTTGTTGGATAGAGCTCCCCATTTTAGGACTGTGGTTCCGGGCTATGGTAAAATCGTGGGCTAGGGCTTAGCCCCAACCCCTTTTTGCCTCCGACTTGACCCTCTCTACACTTTATATATTATATTGTGGCAATTATATCATAAGTAACACCTTTGGTGCATTGGTGTTTGGTCATTTCTTAAGGCATTTTCTCTGCCAATAGGTCATGGGGTCGAACCGCATGAGCTCCAAAATAATTTTGACATTCAACTAGTGATGGGGTTCCACGTGGCACCCTTTCATTGGTCCTCAACGATGCCATTTGTCTACCTGTTTCCTGTGTCGCCACATGTCACTTTGATGATGTCAGCATGATGACGTCATGCTAACATCATCATTGACTTTTGCCAATTGACTTGTTGACTTTTGCCAATTGACTTGTTGACTTTTTGTCTATTTGGAAAAATGATCAAAGTGTGATAACTCTCGCATACGATGTTTGTTTGAGGAAGTAAATATATGGCCGGAATCAGCACGACGAGCTGATCACAATGGAATTTGTTTCATTCAATTCCAAGAACTTTCATTTTTTATCCTTTTCTGGACCTGGGAAGCCTCCTGGATCCGATTATGTATCACATAAGTAAGATAATTTCTTATTACACTAGTGAAGGTATCAAAATGGTAACAAACTCATTTCCACCTTTGTATTAATATTTCTCCCATGGTGTAATCACTTGCATCAATTTTAATCTCAAATGGTTGTTTTAAATCTAAAAATGCCAGAATTGGGGTTGTACTAATATTTTCTTTCAAGGTATCGAAGGCTTTTTGTTTTTTACCTCCCCACTGAAATACATGCTTAGTACTTGTTAAATCATGTAAAGGAGATGCAATAAAATAAAAGTTAGCAATGAATTTCCTTAAATATTGAATTGCCCCCAGGAAGCTCCTAACTTTTGTTACATTATTAGGCTTATGCCACTTCATAATGGCTTCAAATGTAGAGGGATCAATTTTTAATTCACCACACCCTACTATATAGCCCAAATAAACTAAATATGTTTTCCCAAATTCACATTTTGACATATTTAGGCACAATTTATCCTTTTTCAAAACATCTAAGACTTTCCTAACATTCTTTACATGATCTTCCCAACTTTTACTAAAAATCAATATATCATCTAAGTAGACTATTAAAAAATCATCTATGAATTGCCTGAATATATCAATCATAACCCACATGAAAGTAGGAGGAACATTACAAATCCCAAAGGGCATAACCAACAAATCATCAATATGAGGAAGAGGGTAACAATTCTTCACCATAATTTTGTTCTATGCCTGAAAATCCACACACATTCTCCATGTATAATCTTTCTTTGGTACCAACACAACAGGTGATATGCATGGAGAAGTACTTGGTCGGATGACTCCTTTCTTGAGCAACTCTTAAACTTGCTTCTTTATTTCTTCATTCTCAAGAACAAATAACCTATACATGCCAATGTTAGGAAGAGGTGCATCTTGTTGCAGTCAAATCTCATGTTGTATCTCTCTCCTTGGAAGGAATCCTTGTGGTTCCTAAAGCAATTCATCATAGTTAGAAATAATATTAACTAATTCATCTTTATGTTTAGGATCACGTCCTTTAAGATCTTTGGATTTATCATAATCCTTAGCTTTTACAATCATGAGTACAAACTTATTGCTTGCATTTACAAACCTTTTCATTTGTCCTGTGGTAACAAGAGACAAGTTAGTTTTCACATGATGGGCTCTTACAATATACTCAATCCCATCCTTTGTAAAATGATACTTGTTCTCTTCCCTGTAGAAAATAACTTTCCTTTCATACAAATAAGTAATTCCCAAAACAATTCCACAAATATCAAGTGGTACCACATCCAATTCTACCTCATCTATGAATTTAAAGGCGATTGAAAATATGAGCTTACATTATTTAGATACATGTAACTTATCCTCTTCACATACCCATCCTAAATAATATGGTTTTGGATGAGGTTTAGTTTCAAGTCCCAATGTCTTAACAATTTCTTCATAAACAAGATCAACTTGCAAACCACAATCAAAGAGTGTATCAATATTAGTATGTTTTGAGATAACTCTAATATGGAATATCTCACTTATTTTCCTTTCATCATGGATAGTTTTTTTATTTTAAAGAATGATTATTAGCACTAGAACTAGCAAAAGAAGATGTACCTTGTACTCCCATGGTTGTGATCTTGGTTTCATCACCTGTATCCCATCCAATATCCTATTGAATTGTAGTTGTGGTTTTCTTATTACCCCTCTTATTTCCAAACCTATTTGGTCTTAGTTATTGATGAAGTTTCCAACACTTAGCCTCAACATGTCCTTCCTTTTTGCAATGTGAACATGAAGGATTCTCATCTTCTTTCTTCACTATGGTTGTTTATTTCATTTTACCCTTTCCTTTGTGCTTTCCTTCAACTTGCCAAATTGATTTCTTTGAGAATTTTTCCTTGACATTCTTTCCCCTTGGCTCAATATGAGTGGCTTGGACACAAAATTCATCAAGATTAGTTAGATTAAACATAAGAATAGTATATCTCAAATAACTATACAACCCACCAATTTACTTCAAAATATTTTCTTGCATATAAAGAGGAATGCTCAATGCCAATTCCCTCTTTCTAAAATCTTGAGTATAGTCTTGCACATTTTGTCCTATATTTTGCCTTAGATTTTTCCAATCCATTATTGTTTGTTGCATATACCCCAAAGGATAAAATTGCTTCTATAATGTAGCTATGAATTCATACTAGGAAGATGTCATTTTACCTTTCTTAATAAAATATTCTTGATTATTACCCTCCCACCAGATCACTATCGTGCCTTCAGTCGGAGAGTAGCTCGTTGAACTTTTGTTTTTTCGTCCACAATTTTTTGAACCCTATAATATACTTCAATTTACTTGATCCAATAATCCAATTTCTCTACATTAATCTCTCCATCATCCATTGGCAAATCAAATTTCACGTCTAATTTCAACGTAGGAAAATTAGAATCATCTTTCTCTAGTTTTTTTGTTTCTATTGAATTGAAGAGAAACTTGAACTTGAAGGAGAGGAAGAGGATGGAGGAATTTTAGGAGGGTCACTACCACCTCTTTCTCCTTTACTTTGACTTGAGATTTCTTCGCTCTTCTTTCCTTCCTTATAAAATTATTCCATAATGGTTTTCGTCTCCAAAAATGCTTGTTGAAACATTCCTTCAAATTCAAAGGGGTTTTCTTCCTTTGAAGATTCCATTACTTGTCTTTGGAATGGACGTCTTGAACCAATCTCAGGATTCTACTCTTCAAGTGAACCTTATCCCCACTTGAACTTAGATTTGGTTAGCATTCAATACCAATATTTGAGCAAATCCAAATCAGCATGTGAGTTAATCCTTGATCAACTACTCTTATACCAAACTTGATCCAAAACTAGTGTTAAATGTTTGGTTACACTAATTCAAATCCTTATACAAAGCTTCTCAATTTTTCCATAATTTTCATTAAAAATTGGCTTAATCAAGATTTAAAGACTGAAATTTTAAAACAAGAATTGAAATAACATAGAAAATACTCAACAAATTGATAACATAGTTCACCCATATGGGCTACATCTCTGGGACTACTTCAAATGACGAACCAATCCATTAAGAAAGATGAAAAGTACATCATTTCACTTCTTTACATCGAATAATGGCCTTCAATCTGCAAAATCAGTCTCGGATATCGTCGAGGAAGAAAATAATGGATCCGTCCTACAATAAATGATCTTGGGATTGCCCTCCTTTGCAACCGATGACAAAGGCATTGGTTCACGACTCTTGTGACAAATTTGGTGGTTGGCTCCATCAACATTTAAATAATGTATGCATCCGCATACTTTGCATATTCACATAAGTGTAGTATGGTTGGATGGATGTGAAGACCAAATATTACACATTAATTCAATTCAATTTGTTGTTGCTATATAGAGTTAAATACCCAAGTACCAAGGATTGTGCGCTAGCGAGCTCACTAGATGTTGATAGCTAGAATATGTTGGAATGAGGGAATGATGGGATTTGGACTATAAGCATAGGTCGAGTCTCAACTTCTAGTGCCAGCATCCCCAAGAATGAGTGCTAGCACTCTTTATGACTCACCCACATGTGCTTCTCCTTCGTTAGCTATATTTTTTTCCTTGAGGATACACCACATCTAGTTTGTTTGGTTGACAATATGATACACGAAGGATTTTAAAAAAAGCTTTAAAATCGTTTATAAAATCAACCTCTGCCACAATGCTTGGGATTTTGGCGCCATGTTGAAGCCAAGTGGTGGCTTGGACATCTTTTGCAAATATTTGAGGCCATCGGATCGATTGTGGGGATCCTCCTAGATCAAAAATAAGGAAATAACCTTTGCTTGGGGACTTGGAATCTCATCCAATAATCAAGCTAAAACTTTTGGGCTCCTTCAAGGTTTGCATCTAGCAATCAGCTCTAAAATAGAATCATTGATCATAATTGGAGACTTCAAAGTTATCATCAAAGCCTTAGTTCATCAAGAAACTCTGAAAAATACTATGCTTGCTTCCATCATTTATTGAATTAACAAAGTCATTCAACTTATGCTCAGGGTTTCATATTATTATGTGCTAAGGGAGCACAATGGTATCCTTGATCATCTAGAAAATGAGGCAACCTCCTTAGCTCAAGGAACTTTGGTTAAAAATGGGGGGCTCAATGTTTCCTTCATCCCCTAATGTTTCTAATCCACTTGTTTTTATAGACATGTAGCACTTCATTTATTAACCAGATGGATTAGAAATCGTTATACTTTTCTACAAGCATGTAGAAAGGAATTGTAAGTATGTAGTTCTTGGTCTATCACATACGATTTTTACTCATCATCCTAGGTTTTGTTCCCCTCATTATGGATTCTTACATGCGAGGTGGGATATTGGGAGATGTGGTCTGGTTTGAAATGCGGAGATTGAGCTATGGTTCTTGTATAATTCTTTGGGTTCAAGGGTTGAGTTTGTTTCCTTGTATGTTCATGGTGGTGGATGTTTTTGGATCCCTCTCTCCGAGTTTTATGAATATCTAGAAGCTTTGTGCCCTTCGTTCCCTAGTAAAATTTACTTCATTGCTATGGTTGACTTTTCAGTGGTTTGATTTCCAAGATGTAAGTATCGGGTTTCTTAAATGTTTGCTCTCTTGATTTTGGTATCGGGTGTTTATTTTGAGTGGTAGTTTTTGGGGGTTGGGGTTGGGGAACATTATCGCTTGCCCTGGGGTTCAATTTCATTGCTCGGGCTTCTTTGACATTTCAAATTTTTGGTTCAATTTATTTGGTGAATGGTCTCTAGAATCTGGCCAATTCCATCTTCCATTGCCTGGTTCCAATATATTCTATCTCCTCTTGGATCTTTTATCTACTAATTCAATCTTCATGGATCCAAGGGATATCCAAGAAATTTGAAGGATCCTTCGAGAACATGAGAAAACTCTCCAAGATAACAATATAGATATTTGTTCGGTTCTTGTAAGTGTTCATGATAATGAAAAACATTGTGCTAGTCAGAATGAAAATTTTATGAACCTCCTTGTTCAACAAAGGCAAAAAAATGGAGGTGCTTAAAGTAGAGTGTAGTATGCTATGAAATCTAGTTCTTAATCTGCATAAGGACTTCCTATCTATTACTTCAAATCAACGTATCTTCGTTAATTCATCCCAAGGTGACCCCAACGAAGAAGAGATGGTACAACAATCCAAAGAAGCCATGGAAGTGGACTAGCATGCCTCTTTGCACTCCATGGGAGGCCAGGACATAGTTGCCAGCCATCACGTTTTTAGTTCTAGTCTATATGTTATTTAAATTTGTTTGTATTTTGGGTATCTTTTTCAAGCAGTATACCAATGTTAATAGTTGGATTGTATCAATCATAGGTATCTACAAACTTTTGTATGTAGTTTCTGAAAGTTACAAGTTTTGTTTGAATTATCACAATTAGTCTTTTTACATGATTTTTGATAGCTATGTTATCAATCTTTTAATATGATATCTCCTAGTTCTAGTTAAAAAAAAAAAAAAAAGCATTAAGGGATTACAAAAAAATAAATCTCTCCATGAACAACTCTAGATAGAGCTCAAGCAAATCAATGCACACAACAACTATTTTCTATCTAGGCATAGTGTCAAGACATTCTTAATAAGTCTTAACAAAAGTAGAAAGAAAGATACCATGAACATCATCAATTCCAAATTGGGGACAAAGCAATTCAAGCAAATCAATGCACACAACAACTATTTTCTATCTAGGCATAGTGTCAAGACATTCTTAATAAGTGTCAAGACATTCTTAATAAGTCTTAACAAAAGTAGAAAGAAAGATACCATGAACATCATCAATTCCAAATTAGGGACAAAGCAATTCAAGCAAATCAATGCACACAACAACTATTTTCTATCTAGGCATAGTGTCAAGACATTCTTAATAAGTCTTAACAAAAGTAGAAAGAAAGATACCATGAACATCATCAATTCTAAATTGGGGACAAAACAATTATTATAATGAATGCAAGTTGTTTACAAGTAGGTTTAAGACACTTTAAAAGGATCTTCTCAAATGTAAAAGATAAGAGTAAAAAATATAAAAGCTACCATTTGTGAGGCTATAAGCAACAATGCCTTCAGGTTGGAAACCAAAATATTTAGTTATGTACATTCTAAAAAGATGATGCAACACTATCTTATTCTATGATGTAACCCCTATCAAAGATGGGGTCATGATAAAAAAATTTGCTTCCAAATTTTGATAAAATGACCCAATCATACATTAACACTAACTCAACAACATGAAGTTACTAAACAAATGCAAGATCCTTAAGGAATAAATAACCGCAAAGAGTTGCATCATTACCCATACTCCAATGATTCTCCAATGATTCTCTAAATTTGAGAACAATTACAAAGTTGCATCCCTAACTCATTCCCATACTTAATTTAAATTGTTATGACAACTCCATTACTGTAAAAATTGCAATAATACATTCCATATACATAACCAAACAACGAACATGCTACTATTGCCAAATCACCCATTTACATATCATAAGGTAGAAATGGGTATGTTCAACATATCAACACCATGAATCTTATTTGTAGTCATGGTGTTCTTCAATGGCCCTATTCAAGTTGTTTCCAGTGGCATAGTCCCTCGAAACCCTTGATCCTACGCATGGAGGGACTATGCCACTAGAACTTTGATCATGAAACCATGAGTGGTATTTAAATTCTGACCACGTTTACTACTTGGGACTTTTTTGGAAAAAGGGTTGTTTCGGATAAAGGATATCATAGATTGATTGATTGATGGCTGTTCTTTTCTCAATTTTAAAGAATGACGTTGTCTAAACATTTGACTTTTTGAACATTTTCATTTGAATGGGGAAATAGAATTTGGCGAAATCACCATAACTTTCTTATCACTCAAATTATATAGACTCAATCACTCAACTATGGAGTTCCAACCATTTTTAACCTATTTCAGTAAAAATTGATTGGAAAATATACCCTTGAAAACACCAAAAAGTCAAACATTTAGACTACCCACTCAAAATAATGTTTGTTCCCATTGAAGTATGTAATCTGTCTACCATGAAATCAGAGGGGTTTTCATTTTTAAGGAACTTCGATTTTAGAGAATTTCTTTGCTGCAGATGTAGAATGTACCACTGTCCTTGTTAAAATTTTACAGTGTTGGCTAAATGTTCTACCTTTTGGGTTTTTTGGCTGGAATCTGGCGATGTAAATTTGGACAAAATCGCTATTTTCTGTTGTTTAAATTGCATGTCTGAATGCATAAATGGATTCAGTGTGATGAAAAACCCCTGGGGCACATGCAGATTATACAAACTTAGTCACTCAAATTTGCAGATCCAACCAGTGATCACCGAATTTCAGAGAAAATCAAACAAAAAAAGTTGCCAAAAAACCTTCAAAAGGTAGAACGTTTAGACTACTGCAAATTTTACTGTTACAGATTGTAGGGGTTTAATGCACAAGCTCAATGTGGATTTTGTGTCAACTTCAACTGCAGTATAATAAGTTCTAACTCAAGTTAAAAAGGCCAGTTCAGGCTGCTGATCAGATGGTGAACAAGGACAGCACACTCATGAAATGATTGCTAATTGTAAACAACGAAAGTTTTGTCCAAATTCCCTGAAAATGCTGTAAATCAAAAGCAGTACCAGCTAGAAAAAACTGCATTGTATTAGGGGTCACTTTGGCAAAGACCCATTTTCTTTTCAGATAAATAAATCCCATACCATACCCGTTACAGTTAAAAAAAAAAAAAAGGCCAGTTCAGGCTGGATTATTTCAATACCCTTAAAACCACCTCGGTAGATGCAATCAGTTGCAGATATGAATTCTACCAAGTTGGGTTAGGTAAAAGAACACTCACAGGTAACTTGATGGATTGAAGATATACTTTAATCTGCACCAGCCATCCTACGGCCACTTAAAAGAAAGTGTGGGGGCCGGACCAGTACCGAGTACATTAGTTTTAATTAACATTGGTCTTTGTTGTTCGACTTATTATGATGGGAAAGGCAAGTACAGACATACAGAAAATTCTGTTACTGCATACAAGGCCACCAGTCCACATTATAGCATAGTACAACAAAAGATGCAGACAGGGCCAGGGGCCACCAGTCTTTATGGATATGCATAAAGGAGTAGTAAAAATATGAGACAAATAAGGGAAGGAGCAACGGCAGCCAAGCCAACGCCAAATTATTCCAGCAGGGTTGTCTTATTTGGTTAGGTGGGAGCTTTTTAGCCATCCTCCGCCTTTTTTTTATGTAATCTATTATGGATGGATGTCTGTCGTTTTCAGGGCACTTGAAAACAAAAATTATAACCTATTATACGGGCAAAAATTTCGACTCGGAATTTTAGAAAGTCACTTAAAGTTTCAGATAGATAAAAATTTTAACTCTTTGTTTTACCGGATTCGATGGAGTTACCAAACAAAAGGGGCAGTTTTATTACACGATGCATCGAAGAATCAAATAGATTGCATATGGTCTCGGCACCATGGTTTGATTGTGCATAAATTACACCTCACCCTGAAGCAGGCTCGGTATCCGCGATTCTGCTTTGATTAATAAAATAAGTATTTGTTTGGTACAAGTCTAAATGTTTTGCAATTTTCAGTATCATTATTGAATTCGGTTAAGTAATTGACGAAATTACAATTTCACATTGCTTAAATTAATTTATAGTATTAGCAAAATTTGGATTGTGTAATGTTAGTAATTAAAATCTGTAATTTTAATTATTTTTCTAAAATTTAGATAAAATATATTAAAAAAAAATCAAATTTAAAACAATTAGATTGTAAATATGATAAATTTAATTATAATGCTGAATAAACTAAACCTCAATTCAGCGTTGTAAGCAACCTTTAAATGTTATAGAGCATTTAATGCTTTGAATATTAGTATCTACATTGTTGAATTTAAAATAGTTTTAAATACAATAGTATGCATCTAAACATATAGAATTTTTTTTTTCATTGGAAAATTTTCACTTATATATTATATATATAAAAAAGTCGCTATATTGAGACCAAAAAATTACATGGTTGTTGTTGTCCATCCAGAAGG